>JASVEL010006311.1:0-167294 GCA_032618575.1 Nicotiana noctiflora | reverse complement strand
GGTGTTCTTACTTTCAGTGATTATTTATTATTCACTACTCACTAAGTTGAAAGATACGCACCCCACTCCCTGCGCCTTGTGTGCAGATACAGGTATCCAGGAGTGCAATTGAGCTATACACTGCTGCTATTTCTACTGCTAGCTGAGGAGACATCGAGGTAGCTACCGGCATCCGCAAGACTCGATCTCTTCCTCCTTCTATTTATGCCTTTCGTCACTTTACTTAGACTTGGATTGTATAGGATGTTTTCCTTTTGTTAGAGGCTTAGACTTGTGACACCAGATTCTTTGAGCTGTATTCCATATATTTCTGTTTCCGCTTTTGTTATTTCTATTATGAAAACTGGCTATTAACTCTAAATGGATCAGTATTAATTAATAACTGGCTGGTTATCCGGAAGATGGTCGGGCTTGAATATCAATGTGTTGGGAGCCATCACGATCGGGGTTTGGGTCGTGACATTCCCTCTTCCGTTTGGGTGTTTTAACACCAAAATCAGCACAAAAACAAGTAAAATCGACACATGCAATGGAATCTACTACTCAAATTTCATCTCCTAGACAATTCCGTGCCAAGATGAGAGCAAAGCAAATGCACGATGTAGATGCTAGAGGAAGCGCTACACCAGGTGGCAAACAACTCTCTTAATTTTGTACATTATTTTTAGTTGTGATTTTCTACAGTTTATAGTTGTAGATAAATTGCGTAAATATTGTAGATAAATTGTAGACTATTTTTTTTGCCGAAGATTTTGTAGAAGTTTTAGTCGTTTTGGATTTATGAATATAAAAAAAATAATGCATCTACAATCAGAATACAAATAATCTATAATTTATCTACAAATATCTACAAATTGGATATATTGAATTTTAATATCCCAATTCTCATTTCAATTATAGCATAATTAACATTTTCAACATAATTGCATTTTTTGCAGAAGATTTGTAAAAGTTTCAGTCATTTTTATTTGTGAAAACAGAAAACAAAGCGCCTAAAATTCGAATATACATAATCTATAATTTATCTACATATTATCTACAAACTAGGTACATTAAATTTTTATATCCTAATTTCCATCCAATTGTAGCATAATTGTGATTTTTTTATTTGTGAAAACAGAAAATGAAGCATCTACAATCATAATACAAATAATCTACATTTATCTACAATTTCTGCAATATATCTTCTTCTTCGAGTTTCAATCCGAAATTCAGTCAAAACCAAGTCTAATCTTCACCAAAACCCCTCAAAATTGAAATATAAACTCAAACCATATTCTCGATTATTTTCAACAACACCTAACCAAACAAGTTATAATTTTTTAAAATTTTGAATTCAAAGCTTTCAAGCTTTTTAATGGCTATCCGTGTTGGAAAATATCTGAAAGAATATTTACTTCCATAATGGCTTCCTGATTTTTGGCAGGTGATTAAGCCAGAATTTTAATGTAGACTCAATCAATCCCAAGATTCTTTCCTCATTTTTAGCGCTTGATTAAGGGAAAATTCTGCCCTATTAAATCCTAACAAAATAATGGTACAGAAATTGTAGGAAAAATGCGGACTAGGCGGATAATTCAGATACTATAAACATATTTGGTAATAAAGTTTCATATATGGTATAGATAGGAAACAATCTCTAAATTAAAACATAACAAATAAAAGTACACAAACATATACTGTGACACCCCAAGAAAATTTTTTATTGACAAAATACAGAAGAGATGATGGGTAATGTTTACCCGTAAAATTGAATAACAATTAAATTTATTAGTGATTTTAAGGATACGTAATCTCACTTGACACAAACAGAGAAATATCAGAACTGATGTTAAAAATTATTAGTAAAATAAACCAAATCAATGTGACAAATAGTGGACCCCGAGCTAGAACGTCCTCGAACAACAGAGTAGAAAAGTATAAACTGAACAACATATCTTAAGAGAAAAAATGTAGTATATTGCTTGATTATGAGTGAATATCGGATGATTACAAAATGATTAGGACCCTATTTATATAGTAGAGAAATCATATTTATGGTATAATTTTAATTACAGAAAGAAATCTCATAATTGGCTAAATGTCGATCTTTACTTGATACGTGCCGAGACTTCCGTCATGATCATTACCCGATCACAAATATCTCGGCTTTCTATTGTTCAACCTAGCAGGCTTCCTTCGATCTTGCTCGATCTCTTTCTCGCTTCAGTCTTGATCAATGCTCGTCTCGATCATGATCGGCCATTGATCCACGATCTTACCAATCCATCTCCATACCATGGTCAGATATAACCTAGGACGAGCCTTAATCTGCCACCCCGATTTTGGTTATTCATACAAAATTAGGCAAGATCGAGAGCAATGACATAAAAAAGGTTCAAAGGGAACAAAAGCCTTAAAAATTTCTTATATTACATACAAAAAACATTCTCCACCTACATGCACTCCCCGCGCACCAAAAACAAGGTTACGAAGTGACGGAATCATTAATTCTTTCGTCAAGAAGTGCCCTCTGCAGCAACCACAATGAGTGTCCAAACATCGACATCATTCACCATGGCTTAGGCCAGCTATTTTGGAAAATCAAGGCCCCTGCTCTAACTTTTTCGAACGCCTCCCTCCCGGTCCAACAACAAAAATGTTTTTCATCCCTCTCTTCAAAATCAAGGGTTGGCCTCAAATCGAACTAAACGGAAGCAGCTTCCTTCGTACAAAATATCTATCTCTCGATCACCCCCTGGTCGGCTCAATACATCTTATGCATAGATTACCCCATCCCCGACCTTTGAGAGCCCAAACTCATGTCTCTCGATCATATTCACCTACACTGAGGCATTCTCACAGGTCAAGTTGAGGTAAATCTCAAAGGCTTGGGCAGTATCGCCCTAAGGTACTCCAAAACCTCCACTTTTACTATGACTAATATAGCAAAAAGAAGGAAAACCAGCCCTAAAGGTGGAAAGAAACAAAGCACGCATTACAAGACATCTGCTCCACATGAAAAATATTTTTGAAGATCAGGTCCGAAGTGATCCATGGCACGGGTCTCAAACATACCGGCTCAGATCTAAGGCCATTTCAAGCCTACAAAGTGATGTTTCGGGTACAAAAGGAAAAGCATGATACACTCCCCAGCAGGATATCCCCTTGTCCTTCCAAACAAGCGACAAAAGGTTTTGGAGGATCAACATCAGTAACCAACACCGGGAGGAACAATTCGCCCAAAGTATGACATGTGCACTCCTTAAAAACAGGCACGAACGCCCTCGCATCGTATCTTGTCACGGCCACGTTCACCCTCCATAAATATGTCGTGATGGCACCTAGTTCCTACAACTAGGTAAGACTAACGGTGCGGAAATAATAATTTAAACTTGTAGAATAATCAATTAAAATTGGGTATATGACAATAACGACTAAATATAAGGTCGTTCGGCCTATACACTCTCTAGATATGCGGAAGTCTACAACTAAATCCCAAAATCCGAATACTCACGGGAAAACAAGCTAATAGAAACATAGTACGCTGCTCTAACTCTAGAATGTCAAACAACTGAGACAAAGAAATAAACTAATACTAAGGCTGGAACAGAGTAGTGACTCTTGGTCTGCGGACGCTGCAGATATACCTCGAAGTCTCCGTATGTCTCCTCGCCTCAATGATAGTGTGCCTGAGTAGAGGTACCTGGATCTGCACATGAATAAAACATGCACAGAAGGGGCTTGAGTACACCACAATGGTGCTCAGTAAGTGCCAAGACTAACCTCGATTTGGTAGTGACGAGGAAGGTTAGGGCCCTACTGAGATAAAACATAATAAATAATAAGATAACGGAAATAGTTTAAATAAAGTCTACAGCGAGAATCTCAACCACATAAATAAGGAAGAACAGTAATAGAAAACATAGGTAACAATACAAAGAATACTTCTCTCAATAAGGAATAGTAGTCGGGGGATCTCTTGGTATCCTCATCATATGCACCAGGGATCTCTTGGTATCCCGATGATCTCTTGGTATCCTCATCACATACACTGGTGATCTCTTACTATCCCGAGGATCTCTTGGTATCCTTATCATATACACTGGGGATCTCTAAGTATCCTGAGGATCTCTTGGTATCCTCATCATATACGCTGGGGTTCTCTTAGTATCCTGAGGATCTCTTGGTATCCTCATCATATACACTAGTGATCTCTTAGTATCCTAAGGATCTCTTGGTATCTGCAATAAGTAAGCTAGGGATCTCTTGGTATCCCAATATATATAGAAATACATGTGCCAGGGATCTCTTGGTATCCCGCACCCTAATTGAGAATAAATCAAGTGCAGAGTGATCTCCCAGGAAGCCGTCTCGTAGTCCCAAATTAAACACACAACAACAACAACAACAACTCAGAAATATCATAATAAATGAAATTTCCATAATAAGTAATAGAAATTTCTAGCCTAACATGCTTCATAGAGTACAAGTAGTACAACTAAGAATTAAGCAAATAAGTATGCTAACCGCTTAAACAAATAAGTCAGCTAAGCATTTAAGCAAATACATCAGCTAATCATTTAAGCAAATAATTCAGCACATGCTTAAACTTACAGTCTAAAATGAACCAGTAAACAAGAAATCTCAATTTAAATACTTCAAATAGAAACAGGTTTGTAATAATTAGCTCAAGTACATGCTCATCACCTCACGTTGAGGGCACACAAATATCAAGTAGCAGTCCTAAGGGGAAGGGTACCCCTCACAATGTTAGACAAGCCACTTACCTCGAACCGACTCAATATCACTAGAAACCATGCCTTTGCCACGAGTATCTGACTCCAAATAGCCCAAATCTGTTCAATTCAATTACATATCATAAATAATATTGCAAAAAACTGATTGCACTACAAAAATTAAAGCTATGGCGCGAAAACAGGTAAAATGACCAAAATGCCCCTCTAGCCAACGTCTTGGAATTGAATAATTTTCACAGTTTTGGAACTCCGTACTCTCATGAGTCTAATCATATAAAAATCTCCCAAATCGGAAGTCAAATGCCCCCTCAAAACCCCAAAGTTTGGTCTATGAACTTTTACCCCAAATTACCAAGTTTTTAATCCTAAATTCGAATTCCAATGATGTATTTAGCTGTATAATGATGAAATATACTGAAAAGGGATGAAGGAAACGTTACCCTATGATTTTCTCTTCAAAACTCACTCAAAACCATCTTTTTCCGAGCTCTCAATCGATTTTAAACTTATGAAATTAAACCCTCAAATTTGATACTTCTGCACAGTTGTTTCCGCTTCTGCAGTCCCGCTTAAGCGGCAAAACTACTGCTTCTGCGGCTTCTCATTAAAGGGCAGATTCTGCTTTTGCGGTTCTTGTGGGGGAGACCAAATCTCCCTTCTGCGATAAGGGAGCTGCTTCTGCGGATTCTCTTCTGTGGTCCCCAAACCGTAGAAGTGAAAATACTAGAAGAATAAAAAACACCAGATGTTGCAAACTTAGAGATGTTTCCCCGTTACCCACCAGAAATCATCCCGAGCCCTCCAAGACCTCAACCAAAAGTACCTATACCACCTAATATCTTATTCGAACTTGTACTAACCCTTAAAATACCTCAAACAACACCGGAAACTCGATTAAATCAAGGATTCAAGCCTAAGAACTTCAAATTCTATCAAAATACGCTTTCAATCAAAAACCTAACCAAATCTCATCCTAATGATCGGAAATTTTTCACGCACATCCCAAATAACATGACGGAGCTACAGTAACTTCCAAAATTCAAATCCGACCCTCGGATCAAAAACTCACTATTTGACCGGAAACTTAAAAAATTCAAACTTCGGCATTGCAAGCCTAAATGAGCTACGAACCTCCAAAATACATTCCGAACATGCTCCCAACCTGAATTCACCTAACAGAGCTAACAAAACCATCAAATTTCCATTTCGAGGTCATCTTTGCATTGTCCGAATACAGACCATTTTTCAATTCTTAAGCTCTCATTTAGGGACTAAGTGTCCCAAAACATTCTGAATCCTAACACCGAACATCACGGCAGACCAAAATATTGGAAATGAACTTTGGGGAAGCAGTTAATGGGGTATCGTGGCATAAATTCCAAAAATGATCAGCCGTGTTGTTACATCCTCCTACACTTAAACATTCTTTCGTTCGTCCTCGAACGAACATAGAGAACATACCTGAAGCAACAAAAAAATGAGGGTACTGGCTGCGCAGATCCTGTTCGATCTCCCAAGTCGCCTCCTCGGTCAGCTGACCCCGCCACTGAACCTTCACTGAAGCTATGTTCGTTGACCTCAACTTTCTGATCTGCCTGTCCAAAATAGCCACTGGCTCCTCAACATAGGATAGATCCTTGTCCAACTGGACTGAACTGAAATCCAGCATGTGTGATGGATCACTGTGATATCGCCGGAGCATCGAAACATAAAATACATGATGAACTCTGGCTAGACTGAGAGGTAAGGAAAGCTCATAAGCAACCTCTCGAACTCGCCTCAAGATCTCAAAAGGGCCAATAAACCTTGGGCTCAGCTTCCCTTTCTTTTCAACCCTCATGATGCCCTTCATAGGCGATACCCGAAGCAGAACCCGTTCACCTACCATATATGCAACATCACAAAACTTCTTGTCTGTGTAACTCTTCTATCTAGACTAGGATGCTCGAATTCTATCCTGAATCGCCTTAACGTTCTCTATTGTATCCTGAACCATCTTTGTGCCCAATAGTTTGGCCTCACCAAGCTCAAACCAACGCACCAGAGATCTACACCTCCTACCATATAAGGCCTCATACGGCACCATCTGAATGCTGGACTGATAATGTTGTTATAAGCAACCTCCGCTAGTGGCAAGAATGATTCAGTGACCCTCGAAACTCAATCACGCATGCACGGAGCATATCCTTCAGAATCTAAATAGTGCGCTCAGACTATCCCTCCTTCTAGGGTGAAATGTCGTGTTCAACTCCACCCGACTGCCTAACTCTTGCTGCATGGCTCTGTAGAACCGCGATGTAAATTGATTACCTCTGTCTGAGATGATAGAAACTGGAATACCATGTAAACGGATGATCTCCCTGATATAAATCTCCGCCAACTGCTCCAATGAATAAGTAGTGTACAGGTATGAAATGAGAGGGCTTTCTTAGCCGAGCCACAATTACCCAAATAGAATCAAACTTCTTCACGGTCCATGGGAGTCCAAATACGAAGTCCATGGTGATACGCTCCCTCTTCCACTCTGTGATCTCTATCTACTGAAGCAACCCACCCGGACGCTGGTGCTCATACTTCACCTGCGGGCAGTTGAGGCATCTAGGCACATAGTCAACTATTTCCTTCTTCATCCACCTCTACCACTAGTGCTACCTCAATTCCTGGTGCATCTTTGCGACACATGGATGGATGGAATACTGCAAACTATGGGCCTCTGATAGAATCAAATCTCGAAGATCATCAACCTTGGGCACACAAATTTGGCCTTGCATCCTCAATAGTCCATCATCCTTGATGGTCACATATCTAACATCCCCACGCTGGACCCTATCCTGAAGGACAAGCAAATGAGGGTCATCATACTGCCGCTCCCTGATGTGTTCAAATAGGGAAGATTGAGAGACCACACAGGCTAGAACCCAATCGGGGTCCAAAAGGTCCAATCTCACGAGCTGGCTGGCTAAAGCCTGAACATCCATTGCCATGGGTCTCTCTGATTCTAGTATATATGCCAAACACCCCATACTCTCCGTTCAGCGACTCATGGCATCGGCTACCATATTGGCCTTGCTCGGGTGATAAATAATAGTAATATCATAATCCATTAACAACTCTAACCATCTCCTCTAACACATGTTCAGGTCCTTCTGCTTAAGCAAGTGCTGCAAACTCCAATGTTCAGTGTAGATCTAATAAGGCACCCCATACAAATAGTGACGACAGATCTTCAAGGCATGAACAATAGCAGCTAACTCAAGGTCTTTGGCAAGGTAGTTATTTTTATGTACCTTCAAATGTCTGGACGCGTAGACAATCACCCTATCGTCCTGCGTCAACACCGCTCCAAGTCCAACCCACGAGGCATCATAATAAACTATATAAGACCCCGAACTGATAGGTAGAACCAAGATTGGGGCTGAAGTCAAAGCTGTCTTGAGCTTCTGAAAGCTCGCCTCACACTTCTATGTCCACCGAAAGGGTGAATCCTTTTGGGTCAATCTAGTCATAGGGTCCACAATTAATGAAAACCTCTCCACAAGCAATGATAATAGCACACAAACCCAAGGAAGCTACGGATCTCAGTAGCTGAGGAAGTCCTGGGCCAACTCTGCACGGCCTCTAGCTGCCTCGGATCCACTCGAATGTCCTCACTCGATACCACGTGGCCTAGGAATGCCACATAATTTAACTAGAACTCATATTTTGAGAACTTTTCATATAATTTCTTCTCTCTCATAGTCTGAAGCACAGTCCTCAGGTGTTGCTTATGATCTTCCCGACTCCGGGAATATACTAGAATATCATCAATAAAAACAATGACGAATGAGTCAAGATATGGCATGAATACACTATGCATCAAATGCCTAAAAGTTGCTGGGGGATTAGTCAGCCCACATGACATAACCAGGAACTCGTAATGACCATACCGAGTCTTGAAGGTAGTCTTCGAGATATCTGGCTCCCAAATCTTCAACAAATGGTAACCCGAGCGAAAATCAATCTTGGAAAATACGTGTGTGCCATGAAGCTGGTCAAACAGATCATCAATACAAGGTAAAGGATAATGGTTCTTCACTGTAACTCTGTTCAACTGACAATAATCAATGGACATACGCATACAACCATCCTTCTTCTTTTTCACAAACAAGACAGGAGCACCACACCGGTGAAATACTGGGCCGAATAAAACCCTTACCTAGTAATTCCTGCAATTGATCCTTCAACTCATGAGGAGCAATACGATATAGAGCAATAGAAATAGGCTGAGTGCCCGGCAACACATCAATGCCAAAATCGATATCTCTATCGGGCGGCATGCCCGAAAGATCAGCTAGAAACATATCGGGGAAATCCCGTACTATTGGGACTGAATCAACAGAAGGGGTATCAACACTGACATCTCTCACATAAGCTAAATACGTTGCACACCCCTTCTCAACCATACATTTAGCCTTAAGGAGAGAAATAACTCTACTGGGAGTATGATCTAAAGTACCACTCCACTCAATATATGGAACACCTGGCATAGCCAGCATCACGGTCTTGGCGTGATAATCAAAAATAGCATAATGGGGTGACAACCAGTCCATGCCCAAAATAATATTGAAGTCAACCATACCGAGTAATAATAAATCTGCCCTGGTCTAAACCCCTGAATAGTAACCAGACATGACCGATAAAAATGGTCCACAATAAGAATATCTTCCACATGAGTAGAAATATAAATGGAAGCACTCAAAGAATCTTGAGGCACGCCCAAATGCGGAGCAAAGTAAGAAGACACATAAGAATAAGTCGAGGCTAAATCGAATAGAATTGATACACTTTTATAACAAACCATGACAGTACATGTGATGATAAAATCGAAGGCAACTATCTCGGTACGGGTAGGTGGGGTAGCAATTGGGGCTGTAACCATTGCTTGAGAACTCTATGGGGTGTATCGTGGCTGGGAAGTCTGTGGAGGTGCACTCCTCTCAAGTCTAGGGAAATACCTCACCACATGGCGTATGTCACCACACTCAAAGCAACCTCGTGACTGGTATGGCAATGGGAACCGTGCGGTACGGGTACTCCGAGACCCCTGAACACCTGAAACTCTATGGGAACTCTGAGATGCAAACTGAGCTGGCTGACCCACAAAACATCTACCATGATGCACCCTGCCTCTTAAATAAGGACCAGTATATATCCCCGATCCACGAGATCTACTCACTCCTCTATACTTTCCCACCTGACCTCGTTCGTCCTCTCTCTCCTAGAACCATATGTCCTCTACTCGGCAAGAGGTCCTCACCACCCGCTGAACTGGGACCACAGGCCATGTCGCCATGACACCTGGAACCTGACCAATGGAAACTTGCTGCTTTGGAGTGGGGGTGGTGGAAGTCTGGGTCCCTCCCCCGATCGGTGAACTAGTCGGTACAACCTGAATAAATGTACCAAACTTGCTCAGGAATTGTGCCAAAGTCTCCTGAAGGACTAGAGTAGTAGTAGTTTTAGGCACGTCAGGTTCTTGAACTCTGGCTGGATCTGCGAGTGATACGTCAGTGACATCTCGCGCAGGTGCTCTCGCTGCACGATGTGCGTGTCCTCAACTTTTTCCCGACCCCGGCCTCTAACGGCTGCAGTAAGGGTGCGGGTGCCTGATCATCTTGAGTAGCACGTGTCCTCGCCATCTGTGAGAGAATAGAAGGAAGAAGTTTTAGGATTGTGTTGTCAAAATTCTCGCACGACAAGGAATAAAATGAAGTGAAATTTTCCTAATGGTTACATAGCCTCTCGAAGATAAGTACAGACGTCTCTGTACCGAGCACCGAAACTCTAAACAACCGGCATGTATTCCGTGACTCCTATGAACCTAGAGCTTTGATACCAACTTGTCACGACCCTCGTTAACCCTCCATGAACATGTCATGATGGCACCTAGTTCCTATAACTAGGTAAGCCTAATGTTGCGAAAATAATAATTTAAACTTGCAGAATAATCAATTAAAAATTGGTATATGAAATAAACGACTGAATATAAGGCCGCTCGGCCTATCCACTCTTAGGATATGCGGAAGTCTACAACTAAATCCCTAAACCGGGAAACGCATGGGAAACACAGGTTAATAGAAACATAGTACACTCCTCCAACTATAGAATGTCTAATAACTTAGAGAAAGGAATAAACTAATACTAAGGCAGGAACAGAGTAGATACTCCTAATCTGCGGATGCTGCAGATATACCTCGAAGTCTCCGTATGTCTCCTCACCACAAGGATAGTGCGCCTGAGGAGAGGTACCTAGATTTGCATATGAAATAAACATGCACAGAAGAGGCATGAGTACACCACAACGGTTACTCAGTAAGTGCCAAGCCTAACCTCGGTTGGGTAGTGACGAGGAAGGTCAGGGCCCTACTGAGATAAAACATAATAAATAATTAGACAACGGAAACAGTTTACATAAAGTCTACAGTGAGAATCTAAACCAGATAAATAAGGAGGAACAGTAATAGAAAGCAAAGGTAACAATACAAGGAATACTGCTTGTGAGCACGTGATTTTTGCCCTATATGAGAATTACTCCCAAAAATTCAAAATAAAGGAGTTTTGTGTTGTTTGCAATATTTATAGATTTTATGTCTTTTTTCTCTTATTGTTTGCGTTTGTGTGTCCATGTTTATTTGTTTAAATAAATAAAAATACAAAAATATATTACGTTTGTATATAAAATTCAAGTTTGTAATTAAGAGTAATTAAGTTTGTTTTATGAAAATAAAAAATCATCATGAAAATAATATATTTTTGCATTTTTTAAAGTGTTTAATGTCTAAATTGTGTGATTGTCTTTTAAATTGATATTTAATTGCTCATGATAATTACTACTTGATGTTTTTATTATTTAAGTTAGAATTTTAGCTTTTATTAATTAGAAATTAAGAAAAAGAAATAAAGAGAAAGTTCAGAATTGGTCTGCCCCAAACAGCTTTTGAACCAGGCCCAATCCACCCCTTTACCCGGTCCAGAGAATCAGTCGAAACAGACCTTTAAACGATGTAGTATAGGGAGAATAATACATCGTTTCATGGTCCACAAATCTTAGCCATTTGTTTTTTCCCCATTCAACGGTCAAGATCATCCGTCCATACCTATCTAACCAAACCTGACCCGTCTAACCCAGAGACCCACTGATCTCACTTAATCCATACGACATCGTTTCATCAAGTCGCCCAATCCAGGCCATTGATCTTAAATGATCCAACGGTCCTAATTGATTGATTAAATTTAATACCCAAAGAACACCTTCACCCATCTCAGACCCAACCCCTTTCCTTCCGTCTCTCTCAAAGACGACACCGCCCAAAGCCACCGCAGTCCGCCTACCGGATATCACCTCGCGGTGGTTCCGGTTGGCCAAATGCCACCATTTTCACACAATGGCACCTCCAAGACCCCCTCTTTCAAACCCCTAGCACGGTTCATCTCGAATCAAACCAGAGCTCCTCGAATCTTCAATCGAAGATTCGAGCCAAAACCAAATTACACCAATCAGTCCTAAATCGATACCATACACTCTCCTAACCTCCCCCATAACCAAACCAGTCGTGGTTTAGCTTGAATCTAACCCGAAAACCCTGAGCCCCAAAGTGACCGTATGATCCCTAAAAATCCAAAATTGGGTTGCCGGCGAAGTTCGAAAGGTAATTGAGGTCCAATGGACCTTAGCCTAGGTGTTTTCAACTGAGAACACCCTGATTAATGTCCGACTGGCCCCAATAAATTCAAGTTCGAAATAAGTCCCTGGTCCACTTCGATTCTTGGTTTCTTATGAGGTAATTTTCTTCTCTCCCAATGTAGTTTAGTGTTGGTATTGCGTTTAGTCTTAGTATTTTAATTTTTTTTTTTAATTTTGCCAATTAGTCTGCTTCTTCTCCATCTGACCATTTATTGGGTCTAAATTGTTTCTTTCTATTTGTTTTGTTAATTAGAGTAAATCCCATGTTTAGTTTGTTAAGGCCGTCTAGTAATTAGTTCGTATTTCTTGATCCCCTGAGTCTTCCTATAAACAATGAACCACGAGTTTGTTTGTCGATTATCGTTATCAATTATGTGCTATAATCGACCAAATCAAGTGTTCCATTAGTTTTTGCCTTTAGGATTTGTTTAATTAGTAGAACCCACACTTAGATAATTTTAAGTGGCAAAAATAGAGAAGAATATGGGCTGGCCAGTTATTAAAAGCATTTTCTACTAGGCTGAACTGTTAAACAGGTTGTTAAGGGGGCATCTTTGAGAAAAAAAAGGAATTCTTAGTTGGTCTGAGTATTTTATTAAGCTGCCAAAAATTAGAGGTAACATGAGGAATTGATTAAACAAATAGCTGACCATACACATTTGAATTGAATAAGGTATTTAGACACTTAGTGGTGGGAGTTAGGGAATAATATGGATATTACAGTTTTTAAATAAACTTAGTGTTTAAACATGCTGGAAGGGTTAGTCCTTTTTAATTATATGAGGCGAGTTTTCAGAATAGTGAAAAAAAAAGAGATAACGGGCATAGAGAAAACAAGACAGAGAGAGAGTTTTAGGCAGTCAGTTTAGTTCAATTAACACTGGTCCATTAAAAAAAATACTAAAGACACTTTTATATTGATTCTTTGGCTGAAAATTTGATCAATTCTCTTTGCTTCTGTTTAATGAGGTTCCTCTGAAGTTTACTGTTGGTTTTTCGAGTGGTATTGATTCATTCAAATTGGTTTTAAGTCAATTTAGTAGATTTGTCTAGGTTTGAACATTTCTGGATCATCTGCTTTTCGAGTTTGAGTTTTTTTGAGCTGTTGAAAGTTTTCTACTGTTTCATTGGTTCACTGGGATCTATTTGCTGTTGTTGTTTGCTGAGTCCACACTATTTGTGCTTTTTAATTCCAGGTACATGTTCTGGTTCTCCCCTGATGTAGATTTCAAAATTGGAAATGAAATAAAGCTATGCATGTTTTCTCATGTGTGGTCCCTGTTTATTTGGGGTCATTGTAGTTCGATTAAAATTTTTATTAGCAAAATCTTCACTGTAATGAACTTGGACAGTTCAACTGTATTTCATTTTATTTAGTCATGCTAAGCTCTAGTAATAAAATTAGTTTTTCATGATGTGATAGTTTAAATGTAGAAATGAATTAGAATGCATAAGGTTTCATTACTGTTATTGGGTAGGAATCTTCAAATATCTTAAAATCTTACTATCATGTTTTAAATATTATTTTGAGTTATGCGTGAGTTACTGAGCGTGCTGGTATTAGCTTTGCTCCTGTGATTTAATAAGAGTATGCATGATAGCAAAGAATCCTGATAGTTAATCTTAAGGCCATTTCAACTTGTTAGCAAAATAGTGATGCAAGGATTATTTGGAATTGTCCAGTTAGTTAATTATTAAATTATGCTAAGAATTCAACAATTGAATCGTTCTCCTTTATTTGCTTTTGAATGGAATCAGTAACTAAGGTTTTTCATTTGTTTGGAGCATTGTGCTTCTAAGGTTCAATAGCCTTGAGAGGCCAGGGACTCGAACACGAGTCTGACAGTCCAATGGCTGTTGCGTTGGTTTTCAAAGAGTTGGGCTCTTTATTGGGCCCAAATGAAACGATCCCCTTCCAAATGTGTATGAGTTCTGATAGGGTTGTTTTTTTTTAATAATTATTAGTCCTTCTCCACATAAGCTATTAAATATTTAGGATTTCCATTGTCTTTAATTAATTAGCCTCTTAAAGTAATTTGGAGGTGAGCCATAGTAGATAACAAATAGTTTATGACTCCCCGAGCTTTTAGTTTAAATATCCTTTAAAATAGAATCGAGGTGTGCCTCGCCACATTAAATTAACATTGTGGGACCCTCGATGAAAGGATGTAATAATTGGATAGTATTCGGGATAGGCCATTTAGTGAATTTCACGGCCTTCCCAAAAGAAATAATACGTTAGTCACTTTAGGCACGCTTTGAATAATTTTATCTTCTTAAATGCGGATGTGCATTTCATGCGACCAAAATCCAAATCCAAAAACGTTGAATAAGAACGTTTCGAGGATCCAGGCGCATTTCATGTGATGTGATCCAAAAGCATGTTCTTAAACGACATTCACTTCCTTATATAAATAATAATTGACAAAAGTGGTAAATAACTCTGAAATTGCATTGTATGTTAACATGTATTAAAATCATATTTTAACCAAATATAGCAATTGAGCAATGGTGCTAGAACCACGGAACCTGGGAATGCCTAACACCTGCTCCCGAGTTAACAAAATTGCTTACCCGGATTTCTGGTTTGTGATAGTTAAACAGACTCAAACCCTTTCCTCGATTCGGGATTCAAACCGGTGACTTGGGACACCATAAATCTCCCAAGTGGTGACTCTGAATCTTAAATAAAACAAATCCCGTTTCGATTATCCTTAAATTGGGAAAAACTCCTTCTTTACTATATCCCTTCTCGGGATGTAGTAAATGCCGATAAGCTATTCAGAAAAGGAGGTATGACAGCTCTGGCGACTCTGCTGGGGACAAGGACCCAGAACTTCGGTTCAGGGTTCAATAATTCGAGATAAGTTAAACTGTTATTTTTGGCTTTATTTGATTTTTCTACATGCTTTCATGTTTAATGTGCTAAATATTATCGCTTTGATATTATCTGGATTGTACATATAAATTGTGCCGACCAATTTCCTCTCTGAGTCTTCTAAATCATGAAGAAGGGTGCACTTCGTGTGACTTCTTTTCTGTATAGTGTCCAATTCTCACTTTAGAACGAGGTTTGGATAAGTTTCAAAACCGGTGAAGCTTCTGTATTCCTGGGTTGATGCCTTCTCCTCGGCTCGAGATATCCACTCGGGTAAGCCATGTCTAGACAAATAAACCTAGGATTTAAACCTATAGGAACAATAAACTCATGCCGGATCCCTTGTAGGGCATTTGTTTGCATCACGTGCATTTGACTTAGGGGACTCAACACAGGGGTTGGGTCCGTCTAGGACATGTCACCTGAAATGAAAAGACCATCCTGCTGCATCCTGTTTGTTTTACGCATTTATTTGCTTCAGACTTGCATGTTGACCGGTTTTTAAATATTGAGGAAAATGAAAAAAAATGAAAAAGAAAATTTTTTAGTTTCAAAATAGTTTGTTTTTTTACTTAAAAAGAAAAAGAAAAAAAATGTGTGTTTTATTTCTTAAAATAAAAAAATATAGTGCAGTTGTTTTTCAATAAAATAAAAAAAAATTGTTTGTTTCATTCACAGATGTAGTTTGTTTTATTTGACCGAACTACGCCGGTGATTCTCATAGAGCGTGAGATACGTAGGCAACCCTCGTCGGGTGCAATCTCTCATTTGCATAAATAGCCAAAAATGTCAAAATTAATTTTCATCGTAAATAAGTCGGTGATGCCGTTTTCAAAATAGCCGAATGTTCCCGAATGGGACGCCGGATGGTTGATTTTGCATAAATGTCCACCTTGGGTCATTTTGTAGATTTTTGATCAATTGACCCACACAACCTTAAAATCTTCGTCCCCGAGGCATTGAAAGGATGTGTTTGAAAACTGAGTCCTTTATCTTCTTAATTGAAAAATGGAGTATAAATAAAACTAAAAATTAAAAAAAAAATTGTTTAGTGAAATAAAGTTTTTTTTTCTCTTTCTTTAATCACCTTAATAAATGTGTAGGATGAGCACAAATCAGAATGAACCGTTCTCAGTCTTTAGCGAGGTCCCTCAACAGCTCCATATGTGGTGGAATGATTTGAAAGACGGTAGTAAAGAGATAGTGGAAAGAGTTTTGGGAGGTTTTGTCAATCTGTTGAATATCAAGCCAATGAAAGATATCATCGAGGCTCTGATATCGTCTTGGGATCCAACCCGCAATGTATTCCGTTTTGTAGACTTTGAACTTACACCTACACTAGAAGAGATTGTAGGCTATGCATGATTAAATGGAAAATTAAGAGGATAATATTTGCTTTCACCAAGACCGGTATCTCCGCATGGGTTTTTGGATTTGCTAAGCATTAGTCGGAAGGTGCAAAATGATGATTTATCGGGAGGATGCTGCGCTCTCCAATTCTTATAGCAATGGTATGGTACTCCTCGTGGTTTTGAAGAGTCAAATCTTTGACTAACTCATGCTGGGAATAGAACCAAGTGGGAGACGAGACGTACTTTAGCGTTCATAACGGCGTTCCTGGGGATTGTGGCTTTTCCACGCAAAGATAAGAAAATAGAGATAAATCTTGTAGGAATGGCCGATTTTGCAATCAAAAAAGCTACCGGTATTGTAGTCCCTTTGATTTTGTCTAAATTTTACCGAGCCTTGACTATATGCCGAGAAGGGGGTGATTTCTTCCAAGGATGCAATCTAATACTCCAATTGTGGATGTAAGAACACCTCCATCACCGGGCACGATACATGAACTACGGGTTGGCTGGAAAATACTATATTAGCGGTTTTGAGAAACGGATGACAGGCGCTATATTCCACGAAGGAGTTGAAGCATGGCTTGCACGATTAAGTTCAATAAAAGCTAACCAAATTGAATAGGCATTCGGGTTGTTGCCTGATACTGAAGCAATATACATGGCGACCGAGGAATGTCATATTCTATTGATGGGGGTTCGCAGTATCCAACCATATGCTCCTCATCGGGTATTGCATTAGCTAGGAAGATTTCAGGTAATTCCCACTGATGAAGATCTAAGCAAGCACCATTGAACTGAGCCCAGGAGTTGTATTCCCCGAGAAAAAAATTAGGAAGCTGTGGCATGAATGTAGATTCCTTGAGCCTAAGGCTATGGTTCTACAACTGGCTAAGGGTGAGGTAGACCCAAAATACAATATTTGGTTCAGGAAAAGGTTCCAGATTCTTCAGAAATCTGCTAAAAGAGCCCATGTCCAACAATTCACGGATGATTCGCAAGAACAATGGAATTGGTTGGCAAGAGAAAAAGGTTATCGAGCAGAAATTGGCAATATGAAACAACAAGTTTCAGACTTGAAGTATAAAAATGTCTTGCAGTCTGATGTTGAAAAAGGGAAAAGGAACAAGTTTGCCCAGGAGAATGAGATGCTAAAAGCCCAAATCTAACAACTAAGAATGGATGCTGAAAACCAGCCAAGAAAACCAGCCAAGAAAACCATCTGATAAAAGATTAATAGAGAGGTTGGAAGATCAAGCCTTTGACCTCCAAAGGGACTTGGAAATATCTGAAGCAAAGATAGCAAGGATCAGATCCAGATTGACAAGAGGCATAGAGGAAAGAGTAAATCGGCTGCGATAGCTCAAGAGGGACTACGAAAGGAGTGTCTATATATTAAGAGAGACAATATCCGCCCTGGAAGAACGTCATGCCAGACAAACTAGAGGCTTCTAGGCCGATCGAAAATATTGTCATAAATTAATGGCTCAAATGAAGAAGCAGATGTCGGAGCTTCAAAATAAACTCTCTCGCAACGCTCAAGTACTAGAAGTGAAAAGTAAGCAAATAGAGCGAATGCTCATCGAAAGGGATAGGTTCAGAAGAAGAATTGAAGAGATTGGACATTACACAATGAGATGCCTGACATGTGAGCAAATGCCTTGAATTAACCTCTTTTCTTTAGTCATGGGCTACGAACATCAAATCATGGATGAATTGAGAAGTTTGCAAAGGGACCTTGCGCCAAAGCCCGCGGAAAGGCCGAATGACACCTCGCGGGCACCAAAATGCAAAGCCTTAATGTACCCTTAGTCCAAGTCTTTTGCTTGCTATTTTAAGAGTCTGTTGTCTTCGTCTTTTGTTTTTCATAATAATTCATGTTGGTAGTATTTTTTATGTTTAAGATGGTTGGTTTGTAATAGCAATGTTGTTAATAAATAAAAGATTCCCAAATTTTGTGTTTCTATTTTACTTTATTTCGTAACATGAACTACGTTGGGCCTGATTCATGTGAGGACATGATACGTAGGCAGTCTACATAAGATTCAACCACTGTTTATAGTAAAAAGGAGAAAGTAAATAAAAAAAGTGAGGGAAATAATGGAGGGGCATAGAAACAACTTGAAAATGATAAGTCAGGATGACGCATGCGGTCTGAGCAAAAGCATAATAGAAATGGTTCACTGCATAAAGGCATTGCATCCCCAATGTGCGTTTACTATATCTGTTGAAATTCTAACACTAACAAGTTGTTGTTTTTCTAATCACAATTTCCAGTTAGTTGTTAGAAGTGTATTGGCATCGCACAGATATCAGACAAGATCGAAGGGGCCCATACCTGAAAGTATGACTGGGTCAGACCACAACATTGAGTTAGAAAAGGCGAGGAGCCAAATGCTCAAAGAGGCCTTAGAAAAAAATGGAAAAAATGTAGTTTGAGACGAACGAAATGTAGTTGGTACTGGCCAAAGCACAAAAGGGTCCTGAGGCACCCGCTACTCCAACCCTCCCGCCAAGACATACACCAGAATACCTTCCTCCATGTCCCTCAACAAACTTCCCAGGCCATCATTACTACCAGGGGAGGGATGCTTATGACCCCCAAGCTCCACCACCCAGTCAAAACCCTCCTCTACCAAATGTCTCTATCTGTGTGGCACCTCCCCCAGCTCCATTGCACAGATCATCAAGTGAGACGTTATTTCAGGTTCAAGACACTCAATATTACCCCCCCGAACCCATGTTCAGGGTGGCCGAACCACCTACCTATACTCCTCCCTTTGAGGTCCCGGCAAAAAAGCCGGCCAAGAGCCCAGAGCAGGATGAGATAATGCGAAAAGTCAAAAGCCTGGAGCAGACCTTCAGGAGCATGCACGAGATGGAAAATCAGGTCAGTGTGGCATATAAAGATTTATTCCCTTTCCCAGACATACAACTACCGGAGGGATTCAAGATGCTCAAATTTGATCTGTACGAAGGGCATGGTTATCTCATGTCTCATCTGCGAGGATTTTGCAGCAAGATGAGAGGAGCAGGTGGAATAGATGAGCTATTGATAGCTTATTTCAGACAGAGTTTGAGCGGTTCTGCCTTAGAATGGTACACATGGCAAGATCCAAGCAGGTGGTATACTTGGGATGATCTGGCGCAGGCTTTCGTCGGGCACTTTCAATATAACCTGGAGATAATGCCAGACCGTCTCACATTATTGAAGCTTGAGAAGAAACCAAGGGAGAGGTTCAGTGAAATTGGATTTTGTTGGAGAGAACATACAGCTAGAGTTGATCCTCCGATGAGAGGGGGAGATGGTAGATTACTTTTAACAAACTCTTGAGCCAACCTACTTCGGTCACTTGGTGACCTCAGTGGGAAAATCCTTCAACGAAGTGGTAAAGATGGGAGGCATGATAGAAGAAGGTCTCAAGAACAACAAAATATTGAGTTATTCAACGATCAAGGCAACAACATAGGCCATTCATAGCGGAACGAGAGGTGTGCTCGGGAAAAAGAAAAGAGAGGATGTCACAACGATAGAGGCTGGCAATTGGTCCAGGTCCAGAGGTCCTTCCCCCCATTACCAATCCAGACCCCCTCACCTAAATTACCCCCACATTCCAAATTATCCTCCACAATGATGCGCGCCAGCTCCACATAATACATACCCAGCTCCACATAATACCCACCCAGCTCCACAAAACACCTACCCACCACCAAGGGCCTCCTGTATAACGAGGGAATACCCTCCCGCATGGCTAGGTTTCTGTGGGACATGCTTTCAGGAATGAAAGGGTTCAGAGGCAGAGAACATTCATCAAATTAGGAGAAATCTATACTACTTTGTTCTACAAATTAAAACATATAGGTTTGTTGAGTCCTATTGAGCCCAGATCCTTTACCCCAAAATATGGACCACTCGGTACATTGTGAATATTGTTCGGAAGCTCCCGGACATGATACCGAAAAATGTTGGAAGTTGAAACGGGCGGTGCAAGATCTTATTGACACCAATAAGATTGAATTTCAAACAGTAGAGGTACCTAATATCAACCAGAATCCGCTGGCGACTCACCATGAGGCCCATATGATTGAGTTGATACAGAAAAATGTGAACTTAAGAAACCGTCACAGACCGTAATGATGATTCGATCTAGTGAATCCATTGTAAAAGAAAGGGTAACCAATGGGAAGACAATGTCCCAAATCAAGCCAGATGTGTTAAAGGAGAAGGAAGAATCAAGCAGTACTGCAATGAAACTAGAATCAGAAAAAGTGGTAATATTGGGGGTTGCAAGAAAACCTATTTTGGTTGTGAAGGGGGATCGCACAGAGCCGGTCATCATAAAGAAGGCAACTCAATTACCATTGATCAATACCATAGCAATCCTTTGGGACTATGAACGAGTGGTGGTAACATATAAGGGAAAGGAAGTCAGAGAAGAAGTGTATGAAACCCATGGGTTGACTCGTTCGGGAAGTTGTTTTGTTCCTGTAGAGTTAAGAAAATCCAATCCAGCAGCGGCAAAGAAACCTGTAACTACAACGGAAGCAAAAGAGTTCCTGAAGCAAATGAAGATGCAGGACTACTCCATAGTGGAGCAGTTAAGGAAAATGCCAGCCCAAATCTCATTGTTGTCATTATTAATCCACTCGAATGAGCATCACCAAGCATTGATGAAAATATTAAATGAAGCTCATGTCCCTGACAAGATAACTATAAATCATCTTGAGAAGATAGCAAACAAGTTTTTTGAAGTTAACAGGGTAACATTCCCCGATGACGAGTGTCACGCCTCCCTTTTTACTACATTTTTGAAGTATAAAGTATACCCATTAGTTACTAATACACCCAAGATAGGATATAATAATAACAACAGGGAAGGAATTTTTCCACTTTAAGGACAATCAGAACGGGATTTACTTAGATTTCAGTGTCGCCACTTGGGAAAATAATGGTGTCCCAATTAATCGGTTTAATCCTGAATCCGAGGAAATATGACTCTATTTTTATAGTCTACGAAACTAGAAATCCGGATAAGGAATTCTGTTAACCCAGGAGAAGGTGTTAGGCACTCCCGGATTCTGTGGTTTTAGCATGGTCACTCAACTGTTGTTTTTGACTTATTTGATTTCTTTATACGCTTTTACAAATATGAATGTCCCATTTTGCTATTTTTAACGACTTGTGATGTCGCGAAAACATATTTCTAGTCACACCACAACCAGTACGCCTGTGACTTTAATACGTTTCAGCTTCGCCGGGATTTGAGATTTGAGTCACATAAATGTGCACTCGTGTTTAGGAATGTATATTTTAGTCGTGCCTATAACGTCTATGCCTTAATATCTTTAGGAAAGTCCGTAAAATTTGCTAAACGATCTTCTCGAGACTAACATTCTTATTAAAATTCATATGGGGGCTCGCATGTTTTTCATTTTATACGAGGCTCACCCCTTTATTTTATAAGTTCAAACCTATCATACACCACATTTGCGATTCATGTTTTTTCTCCTAATTAGAATACAGTTTTTTGGTATTTTTTGAATTTGTTATTATTATGTCCAGGCCAACTATTTATTACCAGGCCTGGATTTCTGGACTGTATTAACAGTCCATTATGCATTACTGGGCTTCTGAAACCCAGTATATACGAGTATCATTAATTAGAGATCCAGAAATGAATTTAATTGAATCTGGGCCTGTGTTCTCGATCAGGCCCAAAATAAGCTGATAAAATGTAGAGCAGAATTGAAGTTTCATAAAATTCGAACAAACATTCATTAAACAACAGAATAAACCAATAAATTTCATTTTTATTTCATAAAGCTTAAGATTACATATTAATTGATACTAACTACAAATTCTAATAATTGACTAAACACTAACAGGAATTAAGTACTAACACTTTTAATTTCAAATACCTAAGCATTGGTTTTAATATTAACTGAACAGACTTGGATTATATTGATTATGAATTCTAACTTGTGTTATTATTAAATGAGACCCAATAACAAGACAGTTTTGACTTATTTACTTATTTCCTTCTATTGACTAATCATTACTGAATGAGACCCCAATTAGTGAAAGTAGTTGATTACCATATCAGATGTTTATACCAGTTTCACTAGGTGAATTAATTTCATGTGTTAACCTGTTTCGAACCTAGATTCAGTGTTAGCTATATCTATTTATACATTGCTACTACACTGTCTACTTTATTTGTTTGACTTCATACAAGCATTACAAACCATCCTAACAAATTACAGTTGTTCTAAAAGATATTAATAGCAAAAATGAAAAGAACAACAGAAGAAACATCATCCAAAATAGCTCATATGGTTTTCATTTCTTCAATCAATATGCAATTACATCTCCAGAAATGAGAGTGTACCTGATTTACCAAAAATAGTCTATGATTCTAGGTTGAGGATGAAGAATAGTCAGCAAAGTAGCTGCAATAGAGCAACAAACAGAGCAGCAAATAGAATTCCAAATTCAGCAGTCCAGCAAATCAACAACTAGAATCGAAGAGCTCAAGCAGAATCCAGCAGACTTGAAGAATAATAGACTCTAACAGGAACTCCCAAATTAATACCCAAAGCAATCAGCTAGGAACTTCAGAGCAGAACTAATTGCAGAATCTAGAACCTAGAAATTTATCAAATATTCGAATTCTAGCCTTAGTTTTTAGCTTACAGAAATGTTCAACCCTCTCTTTCAGAATGTAAAACTTAGAACCCTTTTTTCAGGCTTACTAGAAGCCTATTTATAGACAAATTTGGGGTGAAATTGGGCGGTGGGGGGGATTCAAATAAGTTATTTCTAATCCCCTCCCCTTGTTTTTTCAATTATTTACAGTTTAATTCCCTTAATTGTATATCGAGATACCTTCCAGCCCTTGCTCGAAGGTTCTAGGCAGTTCTTTGGTGTTCTATTGGGGGTATTTTACTAGGTTACCCTCACTTTTTAAGTTTAATCACAAGACTGCCTTTTCATTATGCCTATTCTACCCTTTATTTTGTAGTTAATCTCAAGAATACTAGGCAATAAAGTCCTTTCTAACCCTATAGGCTCTATTAAATCCTCAATAATGCCATTTATTGTTTCCTATTATACCCCTATTGTTGTTCCCTATTTACCCGACCTACTAAGGTCTGGCAGATTAGGGTTTAAGACTTATTTAACTAATAGCCAATGTTTATAACTATTTAAGACTTAGCCAGATTTAAACATCAAATCCCTTTCAAATTTAACCCCATTTAACAGACTCAATCTTATTTAAAATATAACCTATTATTAACACAAAGTAACTAGTTAGAGATAAGTTTGCAAAATTAACCACTTAACAGCATAACCAATTCATATCAATGATGGTCATTTTAACAAACAGACTTAGTCATTTACAGAAATAGCCATATATGCTTTGGCTTCCAGAACTAACCCTAGATCTTTACAGCTATAACCAAAATTATAAAAGCATCACAGGATTCACAATGGTCTAACAAATGAATCAGATTTCAAATATAGCCAATTCATGTTATATTGCACACATAGCATTAATCGTAAAATAAATTTCCAATCAATTAGAACTCAAAGAAAAATTTTGATAACGGTTGAATCCCAATTAATCAAAGTTTAATTTCAGACAAGGCATGATGAAAAAGACGCATAAACAAGCTTATTTAACCATGATTATGTGTAATAGTCATTAAAAACCCTAAAAGTGCTATAACAGACTAGGCATGTGTAACGAACAGTGATATATCTCAAGCATTCAAAGAACATAGGCTAATAAGAACATCAAGAACATAGCAACAAGAATATTTTCAGAAGACAAATAGACAAAGGAAAAGAAGATGGGTAGAAGAACTTAGCTTTTAGGGTTTTCTTTCCTTTCCTTCTCTTTCTTTCTTTTTTTTTCTTTCTTTCCTCTTTATTTTGTCTTTCTTTCTTTCTTTCTTTATTTCCATGTCACGCCCCAAATCGGGGAACATGACCGGCGCCTGACCGGGTTGCCCCAGTCAAGCGGACCTGGGTGCCTTTCATTCCCACGCGTTACCCCGGTGTTGATTGTTTCTCATTAACCAAATATCTTACTAACCATGAATGATTTCACATTAAACAAATAAAACCATACGAGTGATTCATTAACAAGTTTGTAGTTTTTACAACGCCCGACATATCATAATGTATACATAATACTGGAGTCCCACAGTTTACATGTCTACAGAGCCTCTAGGATACAAAAAAAAGGGATACAATACTTGCCGGTAACAAGGCTCCGGCTATACCTTACAAACCAAAATGAAATCTAAACAAAAGTGGCAAGAACCACACAGGGCCCCGAGGAAGAAAGGGCTCACCAAAACGGGCAGTGGAAGGAGAAGGATACTACTGCCGATGAGCTGAAGTGCCTGCTACTGATCCACCTACAATCATAACACGAATGTAGCGTCCCCGACAAAAGGGACGTCAGTACACTTGAATTGTACTGGTATGTATGGACAAACTTTGTCCCAAGTAAACTCAAGCCATTAAATTACATTAAAACTAATCAAGCCGGCCGACCATGTTTTCCACCTTTTTCTCATTTCAGATAAGCCTCAACATAAGCACATTCAAGGTCAACAAATAGAACAACAACCAATTGACAACATAAATTGAAAGTAGTCAAACATAGGGGCAATCAGTGCCTCCCCAGGTTGCAAACTCTCCTGCTGTCTCCTTTCACAATTTCACATCATTGATTTTTGTATCAATTTTCAATAGCGATTTCGATCGCTTTCCATCCTTATTGCCCCCGACCACCCTTATTACCTCGGCCACCCTTATCACCCCAACCCACACCTTATTTCCTCACGTTGCGGCGCGCAACACGACCCCGCCTTACAGTTTAAAACACAACAATTTCAAATAGCAGATAAGGTACTACACACAATTTCAACAAGTTCAAATAAGCAACTTGCACATTGTTTCATGTTCTCAATTATATTTCAAATCAATATCACAACCATGTTACAATATTTCCATAATCAAGAATATTCACACAAGTATGTTCAATAATTTTCCACAATTCAAGTGTTTCATCTCTTTCCACAATAAACCAATTCTCGAGTATTTCGTTTCCTTTCCACAAAGTGCCATATAGACCATCATAAGTATTATTCACAATTCTTTACCCAATTCAACTCTCATTTAACTTTCGGTTCATATTCTATACCACATCACTCATATTTCAACAACAACTTTGAGAATTTCACACAATTTGTCAAATTAACACTAACCAAGCAATTTTTCACACATATAGGCGATTTCACAAGAATCAAAATTAGCCATACATACCTGGTGATGAGTTTTCTTCCTACTTTATGCTTACCCAAGATATCCTACTCTTGCCAACCTTGTTCTTGAAGACTCTTACTTCTACTCACTTCTTTTTACTAGAAATCAAGTTCAATAATCATGCATGAGTGTAAAAATTCTATTTTCAAAAGCTATTATATGCAAACCTCTCTTTACCCAATTTAAAACTGAAAATCAAAGAAAATAGTTAGGGTTTTTACCTTGAAAAGATTGGGGAAGTTGAATCTTTGCCCTAGAATCCTTTGAACTAAGATGATTGGAACAATCTTTGAAGATGAAAGATTTCTCTCTCTAAAAACCCTCTCTTCTCTCTCTAATTTTTGGTAAGATGATATGCTAAAATGAAGAAGAAAGGTGTTATATTAAAGAAGAGATCGGGTAAAAATGTTACAAAAATCTGGGCCGGGGCAAATTTGCGGTGCACTTTGCGATCGCAGAATCAACATGCGGTCCGCATAGTGACCGCAGAATGGCCTCAAAAATGACTCAAGTTCTGTTACAGAATGCGGCCATTATGCGGTCCGCATTCCTGATCTGCGGTCGCAAAGTGGACCGCAGATTCACTATGCGATCGTAATTTCGACCGCATTATTGACACGATTTTGGGAAACTCTCTGGAACGTTTTGCGGCAAGAATGCGGTCCGCATGTCAGGTTTGCGGTCGCATTCTTGACCGCATATTTGACACTTTTCGGAAAAATTAATTCTCTACATTTTTGACACTTAAATCACTACCAAGGGTCCGAACCGCGGCGAGCAAGCTCGCCGCGAAGAATTCTACGCATTCCTAACACATTATTCGGCCCATGACACTATAGCTACTAGGTTTTATGCGCAAAAATTTTACGGGGCCTTACATTCCAGACCTTAGAGATTTTGAAAAATTAAAGTCTTCTGACTGTTAAATTTTCCGATGGGGCTTCTTTTGGAGTTTTGGTGGGCAAAGGGGTAGTTTGGGGTTTGTTTCAGAGGTTTTTGGGGGTAGGGTTTGTTTTGGGTGCTCGCTGGAATAGGGTTCCGGCAAGCTTCTTTGTTTTATTCGAATAGCTCTGGCCAGATTAGAGACCAGCTACCTAGGTGAGGTGAAAGGTCTCTTCGAGGTGGTCTTATGGTGTAAAGATTGAATACTAGTTCATAGGTTTGAGGTCACCGGCTAGGGTTCCGGCGACCGGATTTTCAAGAGAGAATGGGGGTCTTTTGGTTTTCTAAGGTTTTATGGTGGTCGTGGTGTTTGGTGGTTGGGGATAAGGTGTTGGGTAGTTGTTTGAGCCGGAGATGGCGATGGTTCGAGGCCAGTCTGGCCAATCTCCATGAGAGACTAAGGATGAAGAAGATGAAAAAGGGCGGCTAGGGTTCCAGGGATCTGTAATATGTGTATATGTGTATGTAATGAACGAGAGATTGGCACTTATATACCCTTTTGATCTCGTGTGATCCTGGCCTTTGGATCAACTGAGATCAATGGCCATGATTTCTTCTTTATAACGGTTTCGTTCTGTTAAATGAAGGTCTCTTTAAATCCGTTAGATGCTCAAACATGGACGGCCAGGATTTGTTCATTATACTGCATCGTTTAGTTCTTTACGAGATTCAAAACCATCCGTCTGATCATTCCCTTGGACGACCAAGATTAACTTTCTATGCGGCGTCGTTTGGTTCTCAATTGAGCCGCCTTATGTGAGCCGTTGTATTAATTTCATCAACGGTAAAGATTTATTGGCCCTGTACGTCGTTGTTTGGTTTAAAGCTTAGACTGGACGGCTGCTCTCTTGGGCCTTTATACACGTTTGGGCCGATGTATGTTATACTTCAGCCCAAATTATTTATTGTATTTTTGTATTTTCTCTTGTATTTTAATTATTTCTTGGTATTTTCTTTTGTATTTTATTTTTCTCTTTTTGTATTTATTTTCAATTTTTATACTTCTTTTATTTTCCTGTTTTTCGTGATTTTCCTAGTATTTTATGATATTTTTGCCATTTTCTTTTGTTTTTCCGGTATTTTGTATTTTTTGTTGATTTTTCTAACTTTTCATATTATTTGTGACATTTTCTAATTGATTCCTTTTTTTTTGTAGCTTTAATTTCAAACTTATTTTAAAACAAACACACAAGTATTTCAATTAAAACACACAATTGCACACCAAAAACTATTTTTGTATACATACATACATACATATATATATATATATATATATATATATATATATATATATATATATATATATATATATATATATATATATATGTATATTGGAATTAATTTGCTTAGGGCAAAAATCACGTGCTCACAGCTACCCCTCTTTGCTCGGGAACACTAAGAGTTTCAATGCAAAGATAAGTGAGCAGTAATGAGAGATTTTTGCCCACTGACATATTCCGTAAGAAGCATTTTGAAAACCTTTTGATGGCACCCTGCTTCAGAGGTTGCCTACATATCCTGGGCTAAACAGGAATCAGGTTAGTGTAGTTCGAGAAGGTCTGGTAGTTTGAAACTACCAAGACTTGCTGTTGCTGCTATTATTGCTATAATCACTGACTAACTCCTCATTACACTGGGATAAAAATAAAACAAAGAAGATATTCTAAGCTATGATCTTATGAATTACAATAAAATCCAATCTATGTCTTGTCTTCTTGCATTGTCTTGCTTTTCCATATCACAGGTTGCTCTTTTATTTGCATCTTTTTTTGTGTGGATTTTTTTATTATTTCTTGTTTCTGATATACTGCTTCTATCCCTTCATGTGACTTCCAAATGTGCTTCTTGTTTCCAGGTTGATACCTGTTTAAAACAAAAACAGAAACAAAGAAACTTTTCCCTCTGCCCCACTGTGGGGCTTTCCATGTTATATGGTGTTGCTCATGTTAGAAAAACAATTAAAATGCAAAAAGTATTCCCTCGTTATACAGGAGGGCGCCTGAACAGAAATTAAAATGCTGAAAAATATTCCCTTGTTAGACAAGTGGGCGCCTGAACAGAAATTAAAATGCTAAAAAGTGTTCCCTCATTATACAGGTGGGCGCCTAAACATAAATTAAAATGCTAAAAAGTATTCCCTCACTATCCAGGTGGGCGCCTGATGCATGAAACGAAAATGCAGAAAAATATTCCCTCATTATCCAGGTGGGCACCTGAACAGAAATTAAGATGCTAAAAAGTATTCCCTCATTATACAGGTGGGCGCCTGATGAATGAAATGAAAACGAAGAAAAATATTCCTTCATTATCCAGGTGGGCGCCTGATGCATGAAATGAAAATGTAGAAAACTATTCCCTCATTATCCAGGTGGGTGCCTGATGCATGAAATGAAAATGCAGAAAAATATTCCCTCATTATCTAGGTGGGTGCCTGATGCATGACATGAAAATGCAGAAAAATATTCCCTCATTATCCGGGTGGGCGCCTGATGCATGAAATAAAAATGCAGAATAATATTCCCTCATTATCTAGGCGGGCACCTAATGAATGAAATGAAAAAGCAGAAAAATATTCCCTCATTATCCAGGTGGGCGCCTGATGCATGAAATGAAAATGTAGAATTCCCTCATTATCCAGGTGGGCGCCCGATGCATGAAATAAAGATTCAGAAAAATATTCTCTCATTATCCAGGTGGGCGCTCGATGCATGAAATGAAAATGCAGAACAATATTCCCCCATTATCCAGTGGGGGCGCCTGATGCATGAAATGAAAATGCAAAAAAATATTCTCTCCATTTGATAATTGGGGCGTGAGTTTTGAAAAGACAATACCTCCTTTGTTGATTGGGTAGGTTTCCTGATAACTTGAGTGAGTCCTCCTCTGTAGATTTCCCCTTTTATTGTTGTTTTTCTTTTTGATATTTTCCTCCCACATTGGTCACATTCACTTTAAAGTGATTAGTGAGAATTTGAATCTTTTGTCCCTGTCTAAATCAGTGAACAATCTTATTAGTTATAAAATGATGGTTAGCAAGTGGCATCCTTGTTGGCCCTGCTTCCATCGTCTGCCTCTTCTTGTTTCATCCTGCTTTGCAGTCCATTGCCAAATTTTCTTCAACTTTCTCTTTGTAATCCTCTTTTTGCTTTTCCCCATTTTTTTGTTTCTTTTCTTTTCATTTTCTCTCGACCTTGATTACCATTCTCTTTTTTTATTATTTTCTCTTTTCCTTTGATCCATTGATATTACGCCTCTTAACATGAGAAACTAGTAGTTAGCTTTAAACGGGCAAGTTTTGATCAATGAAATGCCGAAATATGAATTTGAAGGGGTAAGTGTATTTTGAAGTAAAGATAGGACTTATCTGGGTATGACGGCTGATTCCTCTAACCACACCATGTATTTATATTCCGATCCAGTCTGTCTAATCGAATCGTTGCTGTCTTAACTTCATCTTCTTCTTCAACCCAAACCTTTCTTATTTTTTGCTGTTTTTCTTCTTTCATCAAAATATTTCTTACTTTCGCCTTATGGTGCCCGTTAGGGTTTTCACCAATAAGACTCTCTCATTTATTCTTTTCTCGCCTTATGGTGCCCGTTAGGGTTTTCACCAATAAGTCTCTCTCATTTTTATTTTCTCTCATCTCACATTCGCCTTATGGTGCCCGTTAGTGTTTTCACCAATAAGACTCTCTCATTTTTATTTTTCTTTATTTTTGTTTTCAAACCTCTGGGTATTGTCCATGCCATGTTTCTCCTTATCCTTATTGTACCATCATTTTCTTGAAATTAATCAGAAGGTCTTTCTTTGGACTGTAATATGGCTTTTGGATGGGTTCAGAAAGAAAGGTATAAATGATCAAAATTTATATGTGGGTTCAAAAATATTTGCAACTCTCGGAATCATAAACATAACTACTGCCCCAGTTTTAATATTTGGCGAATCTTGGATTTTATTTATGTCATGACTGTACCTCAGTGAGGCTGCCTACGTACCCTTTCGGGATCAAGTCAAAATGTAGTTCGAATCATAAGATCCCTTCATTGTTGCGATTTGACTTCTGCCGATTTTCTTCTTTTATATGCATTTTTCTCTCTTTTGTTTTTCTTTTTCTTCTTCATTCACTTTTTCTTTTCTCTTTTTTTTTCATTTTCTTGTCCATAATTGATTCTGAGAGAGGGATATAAAAGAATAATGCAATAAGGCTCAACATGGGTATCAATGGATAAAGTGTTTGGATAGAGAATACAATTTCAATTTCAAAATTATGACAAATTATGACAAATACAATTGTATATATGAAAAAGGAATCATACATAATATCTCTTGACTGCATCTGAGTTGATAGCGGTCTCTACACATTTTCCTTTAACATCTGTTTGATATAAAGCTCCATTGGATAATACCTGTGACACACCATGAATGGCCCTTGCCAATTCGGTGAAAACTTTCATTTTACTTCGGCCCAGTGAGGCAAAATGCGTCTTAGCACCAACTGTCCAACTTCGAATTTCCACGGACGTACTTTCTTATTGTATGCTCTGGCCATCCTCCGTTGATATAACTGTCCGTGGCAAACTGTCGCTAACCTTTTCACATCAATCAAGCTCAATTGTTCTAGCCGGGCCTTTACCCATTCATCATCATCAAATTCAGCCTCAGCTATGATCCGAATAGAAGGTATTTCAATTTCTGCAGGTATGACTGCCTCTATTCCGTACACCAGTGAGTAAGGTGTTGTGCCGATTGAAGTACGTACAGTTGTACGATAACCCATGAGTGCAAATGGCAATTTTTCATGCCATTGTCTTGACTTTTCCACCATCTTCCTGAGAATCTTCTTAATATTCTTATTCGCAGCCTCCACTGCTCCATTTGCTTTAGGCCTATAAGGTGTAGAGTTACGGTGCATGATTTTGAACTTTTGACATGCTTCTGCCATGAGGTGATTGTTCAGATTTGCTCCATTGTCTGTGATAATCGCCTTAGGAATTCCAAAGCGACAAATGATATTTGTGTGCATGAAATCCACTACCGCCTTCTTTATTACTGCTTTAAATGTCTTCGCCTCCACCCATTTAGTGAAATAATCAATTGCTACCAAGATAAACATGTGCCTATTAGACGCTGCGGGCTCTATTGGTCCGATGACATCCATGCCCCAGGCAACGAATGGCCATGGTACTGACATTGTATGCAACTCATAGGGCGGGGAGTGAATCAAATCTCCGTATGTCTGACATTAATGTCATTTCCGCACATATCTAATGCAATCACGCTCCATGGTGAGCCAATAATATCCTGCTCTCAGTATTTTCTTGGCCAAAATATATCCGCTCATATGAGGTCCGCAAGCTCCTGCATATACTTCAGCCATAATTGTGTCAGCTTGCTGTGCATCTATACATCTCAATAGACCCAAATCTGGTGTTCTTTTGTATACAATTCCTCCACTGAAGAAAAATCCATTTGCTAATCACCTTATAGCCCTTTTCTGGTCCCCTGTGGCCTGCACTGGTTACAGTCCTGTCCTAAAGAATTCTCTGATATCATAATACCATGGCTCACCATCAAGTTCTTCTTCCACAGCGAAATAATAAGCATTTTGATCGCTAACTTGTATCTATATTGGATCTACGTAAGCTTTATATGGATGGTGCAACATGGATAATAATGTGGCTAGAGCATCCGCTACTTCATTGTGCATTCTTGGGATGTGCTTGAACTCTATAGATTGAAATCTCTGAGACAATTCATGCAGACACTGTCGATAAGGTATCAGTTTGAGATCCCTTGTCTCCCATTCTCCATGAATATTATATATCAACAGATCCGAGTCACCCATGACAAAAATCTCTTGAACATCCATGTCTATTGCCATTCTCAATCCCGATATGCATGCTTCACACTCGACCATGTTATTAGTACAGAAAAACCGGAGCTGAGCAGTACCAGGATAATGCTGACCCGTTTTTGAAGTGAGTACTCCTCCAAATCCGACTCCCTTACTGTTGACGGCCCCATCAAAATACATTCTCTAGCCTGGCTTATCATCTTGCTCCACTTCTTCAATATTCATTGTCTCATCATCTAGAAAATATGTCTTTAATGGTTCATACTCATCATCGACCGAATTTTCTGCCAAATGGTCAGCAACTGCTTGTGCCTTCATTACCATACGAGTTACATAAATGATGTCAAACTCTGTAAGTAGAATTTTCCATTTAGTGATCCTTCCTGTGGGCGTAGGCTTCTAGAATATATACTTCAATTGGTCCAACCGAGATATCAGATAAGTTGTATAAGCCGACAAGTAATGTTTCAATTTCTATGTAATCCATGTTAAAGCACAACATGTTCTCTCCAGCTGAGTGTATTTTACCTCGTAAGATGTGAACTTCTTACTAAGATAATATATTACTTGCTCTTTCTTCCATGTTTTATCATGCTGCCCTAGTACACAGCCAAAAGAATTATCTAATACAGTCAGATAAAGGATCAGAGGTCTTCCCGGTTCTGGAGGAACCAATACAGAAGGATTAGCCATATATTCCTTAATTTTGTCAAATGCTTCTTGACATTCATCAGTCCAGTTCACCGCAGCATCTTTATTCAACAATTTCAAAATGGGCTAACAAGTTGACGTTAACTGAGCAATAAACCTGCTGATATAATTCAATCTGCCCAATAAACTCATCAATTTTTTCTTGTTCCTCAGTGGAGGCAAATTTTGGATTGCTTTTATCTTTGACGAATCTAATTCAATACCATGCCGGCTTACTATGAATCCCAATAACTTTCCTAATGGCACCCCGAAAGCACACTTTGCTGGATTGAGCTTGAGATTATATCTCCGGAGCCTCTGGAAAAACTTTCTTAAATCCTTGACATGGTCACATTGCTTTTTGGATTTAATAATGACATCGACCACATATACTTCGATTTCTCAGTGTATAATGTCATGAAATATAGTGGTCATTGCCCTCATATATGTAGCCCTGGCATTCTTTAACCCAAACGGCATCACCCTCTAGCAATATGTTCCCCAAGGTGTGATAAAGACCGTCTTTTCTGCGTCTTCTTATAACAATCTACAAAAGAACAAATTTCATGCTTGGTGCAATTTTCGATAAATATACGGATATTTGGCAATGGAAAATCATCCTTTGGACTAACTTTATTAAGTTCCCGATAATCAACGTACACCCTAATTTTTCCATCCTTTTTTGGAAAACACACAACATTAGCTAACCAGGTGGGATATTTAGTGACCCGTATGACCTTCGCTTCGAATTGCTTGTTAACTTCTTCTTTTATTTTCACACTGATGTCCGTTTAAAATTTCCTTAACTTCTATTTTACCGGACGGCATTCAGGATAAATGGGCAATTTATGTACCACCAAATCAGTACTAAGCCCGGGCATGTCATCATAGGACCAAGCAAATATGTCCTTGTATTCATGTAACAACTTGATTAAATCTTCTCTAACGGAAGCCTCTAAATGCACACTAATCTTTGTTTCTCAGACATTCTCCTCACTTCCCAAATTAATAGATTCCGTCTCATTTAAGTTCAGTTTGGGTTTTTCTTCATAATGACTCAATTCTTTACTAATTTCCTCCAGTACGTCCTCATCCTCATATTCCACTTCATGTTCACTTTCAATTTCCTGTATAACTATTCGATTATCAAGACTAGACCGGGAATCCTTCATGCATGACATATCATTGGAATCAGCATATATTGAACTGTACAAAAGAAGAAAAATAAAATAAGGCAAAAATGGAGGAAAATGAAATTGCATTTCATTGAATTTTCAAAAAGTAACAAGAGTTGGATACATTTGATTTGACGGGATGTGGGATTACAATTTTAAAACAAGACAATTTTGGAGAATGAAATATTAAAAGCTAACTACCACAACTCCCTCGTGATCGGAAGAGGAGTAGCTTCCGAGTTATTTAGCATAGTCTAGGGTCCCACGAATTGAACATCCATTTTGCTTGTTCCTTCACCCATCTCCAACACATTCACATCATCAAATAACCTCTCAAATCTTGCTAGAAGTTCTTCAACCGGTTTTATCTCAGCATGGTTTGGCATAACAGTCGCCAGACGTCTCTGTGTACCAGGCCTGACAAATGAGTTGGATAATTTTGGGATAGGTTTTGGGAGGGACCACCCTTTCTTCTTCAATTTCTTAGCTCTCTGGATATCAGCGATGGTTGGATTGAAACCCAAGCCAAAAGTGTCAGTACTGCCCGGAAGGTGGATCGTCTGTGTTATTCCTTGCAAGGTCATTCCTAAGCCCTTTTCCCGGAGAAAACCCATTCTTTATCATCTTCTTGGCGACCATAACTGCTGTAGGGGCCACCGTGGGTACTGGCATGTTTTCTCCCTCAGATATTTTGTTCACCGCCATGGTGTCCATGACTTGGTACACCCTTGGACCTTTATCTCCTTCAACTTCCTCAAATGGTGTAATAGCATTACAAACATCGTCTTCCCCGTGCACTATTATCTCTTGCTGCTCCCACTCAAATTTTACCATTTGATGTAAAGAGGATGGTACTGCTTTTACAGCATGGATCCACGGACGTCCCAATAAAAGGTTGTATGATACAGCGACATCCAGCACCTGAAACTCCATAGTGAAATCCACCGGTCCAATGGTAAGCTCTAATATGATATCCCCTATAGTGATCTTTCCTCCTCCATCAAAACCCCTTACACATACATTGTTCCGATGAATTCTCTCATGATTGACCTTCAACATCCCCAAGGTTGACAGTGGGCAGATATTGGCACTTGACCCGTTGTCCACCAAAACACGGGTTACTACAGATTCTTCACACTTAACCGTGAGGTATAGTGCTTTATTATGCTCCGTTCCTTCCAATGGAAACTCACTATCTAAAAATGTTATCTTATTTGTCTCAAAGATCTTGTTTGTGATTTTCTCCAAATGACATAATGAAATCTTCTCGGGCATGTGGGCTTCATTTAAAATCTTCATCAATGCCTTTGTATGTTCATCGGAAGGAATTAGCAGGGATAACAACGAAATCTGCACGTGCATCTTTCTCAATTGCTCAACTATAGAATAGTCTTGAGCTTTCATCTTCTTCAAGAATTCCTCCGCTTCCTCTTCAGTAACTGCCTTCTTCATATTCGCTAGGTTTTCTTTCACCACTTTTGTCTTTCTCAGTTCTTCCTGGGCAAAGCATCGCCCAGAGCGAGTTAAACCATGGGTTTCATAAATTTCACTTTTAACTTCCTTCCCCTTATACATCACTGTCACCTTATCATAATTCCATGGTATAGATCTGGTATTCAGAAGTCACATTTGCATAACTGGTTTGATAATCACCGGCTCTACATAAGCTCCCTTCACGGTCAGCAAAGGCTTCACTCCAGGAACTACTACTTTTGCGGGCTCAATCATTGATGGTTGTCTTGTTGGTAAATCAATTGACACTTTCTCTTTTTTAACTTCCCCATCCACCTTGTTGTTCGCTTTAATCATCATCACTGACTGAGAAGGTTTTCTACAACACTCTCCCTACTCCAACTCTATCATATGCGTCTCATGATGTGCTGGCAAAGGATTCTACGTGATATTAGGATTTTCTGGAGCTTGCACCTCAATTCTCCTGGTACTAATAAGTTCCTGTATTGTTGACATTAAATGCCAACATTTCTCTGTATCATGTCCCGGTGCCCCGGAACAGTACTCACAACGGACATATTGGTCTAGATTTATGGGTGAGGGGTTGGGAATTTTTAGTTCAATAGGGCTCAACATCCCTAGTTCTCTCCAACGATGAAAAATAATGGTATATGATTCCTCCAAAGGAGTGAATGTTCTCTTCCTTTGAGCCCTATCACCTTTTACTTCTGGATCTGGACGGAAGTTAGCTCGATTTGGATTTCTGTAGGATTTTTAAGGAGGATAGGCATTTTGTGCGTGGTAGACATTTTGTGGAGCTGGGGTACGCCATGAATGTGGAGGTGGTGGGTAAGGTTGAGCGTGTTGGATAGAAAACTGTGGGCTGGTTGGAGGATAATATGGTGGAGGTGGATTATATGGTACTGGTGTATATGGTTGGTATTGGCGAGGTTGATGATGATATGGGTTGGGGCCCCGTGACTATGATCTACCTTCAATGACCGCAACTTCTTCCTTCTTCTTCTTGCCAATCGACCCTCCGGTTCTAGTCTGTATTGCCTGGTTTGTGGCCTTGATGGCTGAGTAGCTCATAATCTTATTCGTCTTTAGCCCTTCTTCTACAAAGCTTCCCATCTTTACTACCTCGTTAAAGGTTTTTCCAATTGCAGACACTAAGTGGCCATAGTATGTCGGCTCCAAAGCCTATAAGTAGCAATCCACCATTTCTTGTTTGTTCATTCGTGGGTTTACACGTGTAGCCTGTTCCCTCCACCTGAATCCATATTTTCGAAAGCTTTCTCCGGGTTTCTTCTCCATCTTAGTTAATGACAACCTGTCAGGGATAATTTCTAGATTGTATTGGAAATGGTTTGCAAATGATTGAGCTAAGTCATCCCAAATGAACCATCGGGTATGATCTTGTCGAGTATACCATTCCAATGCTGAGCCACTTAAGCTTTGGCTGAAATAAGCCATGAGTAACTCATCCCTTCCTCCTGCTCTATGCATTTTACTGCAGTAACCCCTTAGATTGGCTATTGGGTCTCCGTGACCATCATACATATCAAACTTGGGCAACTTAAACCCGACAGGTAACTGTACCTCAGGAAATAAACATAGGTCTTTGTATGCAACACTCACTTGGCCTCCCAGCCCTTACATGTTACTAAATGACTGCTCAAGACTTTTCATCTTACGGGCCATCTCTTCTTGTTCAAGATTTCTGACAGGTTTCTCCTCCTCTGTAATGTCTATGAGCGGGGTGTAAGAATCGTGTTGCCTGAAAGTGGGTTCTAGCGAGTAATAATGGGTGTCTTGGACATGGAACACATGTTCGCTGGAAGATTTGTGTAAAGCAGCTGGTGGCGGTGCCACGTATACTGGAGCAATCTGAGATGGTGGTGGTGGAGCTTGTTTAGACAAAGGTGGCGGTGCTTGTGATGTTGTAGCATAGGAATGTGGGTAAGTTGGATATGTGGAGGATGAATTCATAGTGGGTGGTTCAGGGTTTAGGTTTGGAGGAGGAATGTATGCTGGATTGGCTGGGTAGGAAGGCAGGGGTATGTGGTGGAGGACAATATGGTGGAGGTGGATTATATGGTGCTGGTGTATATGGTTGGTATGGGCGAGGTTGATGATGATATGGGTTGGAGCCCCGGGACCATGATCTACCGTCAATGATCGCAACTTCTTCTTTCTTCTTCTTGCTAGTCGACCCTACGGTTCCAGTCTGTATTGCCTGGTTTGTGGCCTTGATGGCTGAGTAGCTCATAATCTTATTCGTCTTTAGCCCTTCTTCTACAAAGCTTCCTATCTTTACTACCTCGTTAAAGGTTTTTCCAATTGCAGACACTAAGTGGCCATAGTATGTCAGCTCCAAAGCCTGTAAGAAGCAATCCACCATTTCTCCTTCTTTCAATGGCGGGTCTACACATGCAGCATGTTCCCTCCACCTGAATCCATATTCCCGAAAGCTTTCTCCAGGTTTCTTCTCCATCTTAGTCAGCGACAACCTATCAGGGTAATTTCTAGGTTTTATTGGAAATGGTTTGTAAATGATTGCGCTAAGTCATCCCAAATGAACCATCGGGTATGATCTTGTCGAGTATACCATTCCAACACTGAGCCACTTAAGCTTTGGCTGAAATAAGCCATGAGTAACCCATCCCTTCCTCCTGCTCTGCACAATTTACTGTAGTAACCCCTCAGATGGGCTACTGGGTCTCTGTGACCATCATACATATCAAACTTGGGCAACTTAAACCCGGCAGGTAGCTGTACCTCAAGAAACAAACAGAGGTCTTTGTATGCAACACTCACTTGGCCTTCCAGCCCTTGCATGTTACGAAATGACTGCTCAAGACTTTTCATCTTACGGGCCATCTCTTCCTGTTCAAGATTTCTGACAGGTTTCTCCTCCTCTATCATGTCTATGAGTAGGCTGTAAGAATTGTGTTGCCTGAAAATGGGTACTAGTGGGTAATAATGGGTGTCTTGGACATGGAACCCAGGTTCGCTGGAAGATTTGTGTAAAGCAGCTGGTGGCGGTGCCACGTATACTGGAGCGACCTGAGGTGGTAATGGTGAAGCTTGTTTAGACAAAGGTGGCGGTGCTTGTGATGTTTTAGCATAGTAATGCGGGTAAGTTCGATATGTGGAGGATGAATTCATAGTGGGTGGTTTAGGGTTTGGGTTCAGAGGAGGAATGTATGCTGGATTGGCTGTGTAGGAAGGCAACAAAAGTTGGATATCTGGGGATGAATTCTGTCACGACCCAAATCCGGTCGTGATGGCACCCAACAATTAAGCTAGGCCAGCCAGACCAACTATTACTTATCACAACGACTATCAGTCCCAAATGGACATTCCAAGAAAAATATATGAGTTTAAGAACTCCAATAATAATAGAAATGAACAAACTACTGACACTCCCAAAGATCCAGAGTCATAAGTCTAGAGCCTCTAACAAAACCCAACAGGAATAGAGAGTACTGTATAGAAATACTCAAGTCTGAATACAAAATACAAAATAACAACTGGAAAGGAGAGGAGAAGCTAGGTTCTGCGAACATAGGCAGCTACCTCAGCAACTCGATATGACACCGCAAACGCTGGAAATGCCTGTCTACTGCTCCTGAGTACCTGAGTCTGCACACAAAAGGTGCAGGGGAGTAGGGGTGAGTACTAAGTACTCAGTGAGTAATAAATATATAAAAGCAGCTGAAGGTAAGAAATCCACAAAATACCACAATATGAACCTACACTACAGTCCGAATCTCCTACGAACTAGCATCAATAGTACAATTCAGCTACCACAGAGTAATTCAAAAAATAAAGATGCAATGCAATGCACATAACCGCTACGGCTTGTAGCCCGATCCAATTTAACGTCGACGACGCTCACTGGGGGTGTGTACAGACTCCGGAGGGGCTTCTATAGCCCAAGCGCAATACTGCTGCGGCGTGCAGCCCAATCCTCATATCAACCACTACGGCGTGCAGCCCGATCCATGCTCAGTCCACAATAAGCAAATAAGTCACAAAACAGTTCATTTTTCTTAATTCCAGTTTCCAATTCATAATTTATGAAAAATACTTTAACTTTATTAAATTTGCAAAAGCCGGTGACTTAGTATTTCAATAATGTGATTTCAAATTCCAGGACTGAGATCAGTGATTTAAGCAAATATAGCTATCACATAATTATTGTCCTCTAAGGACACTACAGGTCGGCACAAGGCCCCAAACAAGGCTTATAGCCCACAAATATATCAAATACAGTGTATTTCCAACACTAATAACATATTATTCATTTCCGGGATGGACCAAGTCTCGATCCCCAGTCACAATCAATCCCGTACCTGCCACGGTGTGCGAGCCATGCCCTACTAGCGTCACAATGTGCTAAGCCGGGGTTTCGAACCCTCAGGCTACCATATACACAAACTACTCACCTCTAGCCGGTCGTTGACTCGTCCGTGATGCCTTTTCCTTTTAATTTAGCTCCCTCGTGCGTAGAATCTAGTCAAACCACAATAATTATATCAAATACGGGTCAAAGAATCATAACCCATTTCAATTTACGTGAAATTCGCATAAATACACTAAGTTGGTAAAACCCGACCCCGGGCCCACTGCTCGAAAAATTTTAAAATTAGTACCAACGTGACCCTCATCTCGCCACGAGTCCGTGCATATAAAATTTATCAAAATCGGAGTTCAAATGGCCTCCCAAAACTCAAAATCCCGTTTTCACTATCTAGGCCACATTTCTTCAAGATTTCAACCCAATTTCATGAAGATTGATGTTAATTCTACCATAAAAATGATGTTTTAGAGTCAAGAATCTTACCTCCGACGAATACCCGATGATTTCTCAGTGATCTCCTCGAGTTTTCTTCTCTCTAGGGCTCAAAATTGTGTTTTGGGGGTGTAAACCCGTAAGCCCTCTGTTCTGTGATATAAATTCACTGCCAGAACATTTTGTTCTACGCGTTCGCGTGAGCTCCCACGCGTTCGCGATGAACAACTCCCTCTTACTCTTCGCGAACGCGACGCCTACCACGCGTTCGCGATGCTCAACTTCCAGCTACCCTTCGCGAACGCGACGCCAACCACGCGTTCGCGATGCTCAAACTCCCAGCCGCCCAAATTCCTTCTACGCGTTCGCGACTCCCAGTCACGCGAACGCGATAGTCCACTCCAGCTGACCTACGCGAACGCGACCTCAGGAACGCGATCGCGAAGCATAAGGTTCCTGGCCTACGCGAACGCGACGCACCTGACCGCGAACGCGATGCATGATCCGCCTGGCCTTCGCGAACGCGGCCCATGCCACGTGAACGCGAAGGCTTAAATGCCTGGATAGAATCTGCAGTTTTTCTACAGATTTTTGCCAAGTCCAAATGCCCGGTTGATGGTCCGAAATCATCCCGAGGCCCCCGGGACCCTAACGAAAACCACCAACGTACTGCAAAACATGATATGGACTTGTTCCAATCATAAAAACACCATACTAAACATCAAAATCACGATTTACTCACGCATTCAAGCCTAAGTTTCTTCAAAACTTTCAAAACTAACATTCAATCCGAAACCCGATCAAACGATGTCCGAATGACCTGAAAATTTGCAGACATATCCAAAATCACATAATGAAGCTACAAAAATTGTCGAAATTCCATTCCGACCCCCGGATCAAAATATCACCTACCATCCGGTTTTCGCCAAAAATCAACATTCGCCAATTCAAGCCTAGAACTACACCGGACCTCCGAATTCAATTCCGATTGCTCTCCTAAGTCATAAATGATCCCCGGAACTAGTGGAATCATCAGAATCCGGTTCCGAGCAGTCTAACTCAATAGTCAACTCTTGGTTGACTTCCCATATTCAAGCTTCCTTCAAACATGCTATTTGTTTCATTTTCAATCCAAATCACTCCTAACTCACCCGATATACTCCAATACTGATATAAAAGCAAAAGATATGTAAATGCAAGGTAACGGGGTGGTAATTCCCGTAACGACGGGCCGGGTCGTTACATTCTCCCCAACTTAAACAAACGCTCGTCCGCGAGCGGGTTAAGAAACATACCTGGAGCATCAAACAAGTGTGGATATCTGCTCCGCATTTCCTGCTCAGTCTCCCAAGTTGCTTCCTCCACGGGATGACCTCTCCACTGCACTTTCAGTGAAGCTATATCCTTGAATCTCAGCTTACGAACCTGTCGACCCAAAATGGCTACTGGTTCCACATCATAAGTCAAGTCTTCATCTAGCTGTATCGTACTAAAGTCCAACACATGAGACGGGTCTCCGACATACTTCCGGAGCATGGATACATGGAACACTGGGTGAACTCCCGACAAACCGGGTGGCAAAGCAAGCATATAGGCCACCTCCCCAACTTTCCTAAGCACCTCAAAAGGTCCAATAAACCTTGGGCTCAACTTTCCTTTCTTTCCAAACCTCATAACACGAAACCTTCAGCAACACCTTCTCACCTACTGAATAAGACACATCTCGAACCTTCCGGTCTGCATAACTCTTCTGACGCGACTGAGCTGTGCGAAGTCTTTCCTGAATCACCTTTAACTTATCTAAGGCATCTTGGACAAACTCTGTCCCTAACAACCTAGCCTCGCCGGGCTCAAACCAACCGACTGGAGACCTACACCGCCTCTCATATAAAGCTTCATACGGTGCCATCTGAATGCTGGACTGATAGCTATTATTATAACCAAACTCCGCAAGAGGTAAATAATCAGCCCACGAACCACCGAAATCAATGACACAAGCACGCAACATATCCTCTAATATCTGAATAGTACGCTCAGACTGTCCATCCGTCCGTGGATGAAATACTGTGCTCAGCTCTACCTGTGAACCCAACTCTCGCTGAAATGTCCTCTAGAACTGAGAAGTGAACTGGGTACCTCTGTCTGATATAATAGAAATAGGAACTCCATGCAATCTCACTATCTCACGGATGAATATCTCTCCCAACCGCTCTGAGGAATAAGTAGTACACACTGGAATGAAGTGAGCTGACTTGGTCAACCTATCTACCACCACCCAAACTGAATCAAACTTCCTCACTGTCCGAGGGAGTCCACTAACAAAGTCCATAGTTATTCTTTCCCACTTCCACTCCGGAATATCAATACGCTGGAATACACCACCAGGTCTCTGATGCTCATACTTGACCTGCTGACGGTTTAGACACCGAGCCACATGGCTCACAATATCTTTCTTCATCTTTCTCCACCAGTAATGCTGCTTCAAATCCTGATACATCTTCGCGGCTCCTGGATGGATAGAATACCGCGAGCTGTGAGCCTCCTCCAATATCAATTCACGAAGGCCGTCAACATTGGGCACGCATATCCGGCCCTGCATCCGCAATACACCATCACTATCAATAGTGACATCTCTGGCATCATCATGCTGAACTCTGTCCTTAAGGACAAGTAAGTGTGGATCATCATACCGGCGCTCTCGAATACGATCATATAAAGAAGAACGAGCTACTACACAAGCCATCACCCGACTAGGCTCAGAAATATCCAGCCTTACCATCTGATTAGCTAACACCTGAACATCAACAGCTAGGGGTCTCTCCCTAACTGGAATATACGCCAAACTACCCATACTAATAGCCTTCCAGCTCAATGCATCAGCCACTACATTGGCTTTCCCGGGATGGTACAAGATAGTAATATCATAGTCTTTAAGCAATTCAAGCCATCTCCGCTGCCTCAAATTTAGATCTTTCTGCTTAAACAAACAAATCTTCAAGGCATGAACAATAGCAGCTAACTCCAAATCATGAACAGGGTAGTTCTTCTCGTGGGGCTTTAGCCGACGAGAAGCATATGCAATAACTCTACCCTCTTGCATCAACACACAACCGAGTCCAACTCTAGAAGCATCACAATACACCGTATATGACCCTGAGGTTGATGGCAACACAAGTACTGGAGCTGTGGTCAAAGCCGCCTTGAGCTTCTAGAAGCTCTCCTCACATTCATCGGACCACACAAATGGAGCATTCTTCCGTGTCAACTTAGTCAAAGGTGAAGCAATAGATGAAAAGCCCTGAACAAACCGGCGGTAATAGCCTGCCAAGCCGAGGAAACTCCGGATCTCCGTAGCTGAGGAAGGTCTGGGCTAATTCTGCACCGCCTCGACCTTCTGTAGGTCAACCCGAATACCATCACTGGACATTACATGTCCCAGAAAAGTCACAGTATCAAGCCAGAACTCACACTTAGTGAATTTCGCATAGAGTTTCTCTTCTCTCAACCTCTGCAATACCACCCTCAAGTGCTATGCATGCTCCTCCTGGCTGCGTGAATACACCCGAATATCATCAATAAACACAATCACAAAAGAATCAAGGTACGGCCGAAATACACTATTCATCAAGTGCATGAATGCAGCTGGGGCATTAGTCAGCCCGAAAGACATCACCACGAACTCGTAGTGTCCATATCGCGTCCTGAACGTTGTCTTCATAATGTCTGAGTCCCTGATCTTCAACTGATGATAGCCCGATCGAATATCAATCTTAGAAAATACACTAGCTCCTTGGAGCTGATCAAATAGGTCCTCAATACGAGGTAATGGGTACTTATTCTTCATTGTTACCTTGTTCAGCTGCCTGGAATCAATGCACATTCTCATTGTGCCATCTTTCTTCTTCACGAACAACACCCCCAAGGTGACACACTCGGACGAATGAAACCCTTATCTAAGAGTTCCTGAAGTTGTTCCTTCAATTCTTTTAACTCCGCTGGTGCCATGCGATAGGGAGGAATAGAAATGGGCTGAGTGCCCGGCACCAAGTCAATACCAAAGTCAATATCTCTGTCAGGCGGCATGCCCGGCAGGTCCGCTGGAAATACATCCGGAAACTCCCTCACAATGGGGACCGAATCAAGACTGGGTGTCTCAGCCTCAACATTTCTAATGAAGGCCAAATAAGATAAACAACCCTTGCCAATCATTCGTTGGGCCTTTATATAAGAAATCACTCTGTCTGACACATAATCAGTCAAGCCACGCCACTCGATCCTCGGATTACCTGGAATAGCTAGAGTGACTGTCTTGGCATGACAGTCCATAATCGCATGGTAAGGAGATAGCCAATCCATGCCTAGAATTACATCAAAATCTACCATGCCCAGTAGTAATAGATCAACTCAGGTCTCCAGACCCCCAATAGTAATAAGACAGGATCGATATACCTGATCCACAACAACAGTATCCCCCACTGGGGTAGACACAATTTCCATATGGATCTATTAACCTTAAGTTTTTAAGATCCAACTCTATTAATCAAGGTTCATCAAGCAGACGATTATCGTCAGCTAGACCCTCTTCTTCTCGCAACAGAGAAGAAAATGAAAACAGTACTAATATCGAACCAGGAAAATTTCATGGTGTTGACTTTTCAAACACTATTCCCAAGGTCTATTATGAGGACTCTGGAAGTCCTACTCCTAGCGATGAAACCAGATAAACCTAGGAATTCCATAGGTGTTTTAACCTCTGACAAAGACTTTGTTCCAAACGAAGATCTTCTGAACACTTGGTGGGATCTCCCTGAACATAAAACCAAAGTAATTTGGTATAAAACCACTTACCCTGGGCATAAGAGGATTGCCTTTAGGAATAAATGGTTTATAGACATGAAAAGGTTTAGAACAGAAATAGAATTCTTCAGATGGTTCGAATGTTCCGGACAAATTGATGATACCCAATCATTCCTTCAAACCTTAGTCAATAGATGGTACATTAGAGACCAAACGATTGACAGCATTACTCCCCCATTAGAAGGACTTAAAATCCCTTATAGGAAAGAAGTTATCATTGCTTCACCCTTTAAGAAAAATATAGAGAAAACCAATTCTCCGGTTAGCACTGAGGATATCAACAAAATCCTAGAACAGAATAATTATACCAACCAAGTTCTTCACGTTGTTTCTAAACAAATAGAACAAATCCCTCTTAAAGACAGTTCGATAATAAGTCGACCTAGTACTTCGAAAACTTTTGACAGGATTGACACAAATCCAGTTTTTAAAATCCCTGAGTTCTCCAAAGAAAAATTCCCTGAATTGTCTAAGGATCTTAGCCACAGTGATGCTATGTTAGAAAAAATCAGTGACCATTTATCTAAGCTGAATATCACCAAAGGCAATAAGCTTAGTACCCTACAAGATAGGCAACCTAATATGAGGAATTTTTATCCCAGACCTTCCTTTCCTGATACTCAGTTTGAGGAAGATAACCTCCATCCAAGCTCATATACCGAAGGAAACGGTATTATAGAATGGAATATAGATGGCATGGCAGAAGGCTGAATCTATAACAAATTACAGGAAATGGGAATTTCTGTAACTGCCTATAAAATGAGAGGTGCTTCTGATAAGCACGCTGCAAATAGAATTATTGCAGGCTTTACTGGTATTTTAAAAAATTGGTGGGACAATTATCTCACTGAAATGGACAAAGGCACTATTCTTAATGCTACTATCCTTAAACAGGTTGTTAAAACAAAAAACAACTCCAGCACAACCACTGAGGTTACTGCTGAAGATGCATTCGCCACTTTGGCTTATAGCATAGCCAAACACTTTGTAGGTGAACCCCGTTTATTTCAAGACAGAAGTCTTGAAATTCTCAACAATTTGTACTGCAAAAAATTGATAGATTTTAGGTGGTACAAAGATATGTTCCTTAATAAAGTCATGATTAGGCAAGATTGCAATAATGACTATTGGAAGGAATGTTTTATTAGTGGTTTACCCTCTTACTTTGCTGAGAAAGTCAGAACCAAAATCAAAGATAGATGTGAAGGGAAAATCCCTTATCATCTCCTCTCTTATGGAGACCTCATTAGCGTAACAACGATTACTGCTATGGAACTCTGTATTTATCCCAAGCTTAAAGAACAGCTTAAGAAAGAAAGAAATCTGACTTCCAATGAACTAGGAAGTTTCTGTCAAGACTTCGGTTTTCCTGCTATAAAACCTCCTTCAGCTAGAAAAGATAGCAAGAATCACAGAGAAGGTGGTAAAGGGGTTTTTAAGAGTAAAGGTTTTAGAAAAACCAGTAAGCTTAGGGATAAACCAAAAAGAAGTTTTAGGAGAAAAACTTCCGATAATCCAGACACATGCTGGACATGTGGCAAAAAGGGACATAGGTCAAACCAATGCCCCAGGAATAAGAAAAAGAAAAACAAAGTCAACCTTCTAGAGGTTGATGACGAAACCAAACAAAAACTCTTCTCCATTCTGGAAGAAGAAGAAACTGAGTCTGAATCATACTCTTCTGATAATGAATCAGAAAACAGTGATGACGAGTTCATCAATGTTGCACAAGACTCAGAAGACAGTGAAACTTGTGACTGTACAGGCACGTACTGTCTTTGCGAAGTAAAATCTATTAGAGTTCTCTCAGAACAAACTGCGGAAACTCTATTTGCCACCATTGAGCATATCAATGATGATGATGTTAAAAGGAATTACCTTTTAGAGCTTCAAAAGCTTGTCTCCAGACAAAAGTCTGAAAGACCGCAAGTAGAGCCTTTTAGCATGAAGCAAATTATGAGTCGTTTTGACTCTAAGAAGGAAGAACCTTCTATCAATGAGCTTCGAAGCGAAATTAAGCTTCTCAAAGATGAAGTCAGAGAAATTAAATCTAGACTTCATAAAGTCGAGATTGATGCTCTTACAGAGCAAGTCCTCAAATCAGCTCATAATCAAGATATCGGATCAACTTATGATTCGGATATGTCTCCTTCTCCTAAAAACGCGGATATTGCATCCACTAGTAGAGCTGCTGGCATTGATTTAATCACTAAAGTCAGGCCTCAAAGCTCTCATATATTGATAAAGCTTGTTATCAACGATAACTTTGTCCTAAACAAAATAGCTTTATTAGACAGTGGTGCAGATAGAAACTGCATTATTGAAGGATTAATCCCTACTAAATATCTTAGAAAGGGATCTACAAAACTCTATAGTGCTACTGGAGAGCGTATATTAATAGATTATAAATTATTTGATGCTCATATTTGCAATAATGGTATTTGCTTAAAAATGATTTTGTAATTACCAAAAACATAAATGAGGAAATTATTTTGGGAATACCTTTTATTACCCAAATAAAACCTTTTATCACTCGTTTTGAAGATATCAAAACAACTATTTTAGGAAAAGAAATTTCCTTCCCATTTATTAAAACTCTTTCAAAAGAAGAAAGCAAATTTTTGCATGAAAAAATGACTTTCAAAATAAATCTTATTTCTCAACAAATACAATTTTTGAAGGATGATATCCAAATCAAACAAATTGAGCAAATTTTAAAAACCCCGGGGATAGTAACTAAGATTGCTAAACTCCAGGAAACTTTTGAAAAAGAAATTTGCTCAGATTTTCCAAATGCTTTTTGGGCCAGAAAAGCCCACACTATTGATCTTCCTTATATAGACGGTTTCGACGAAAAAACCATTTCTACAAAAGCCAGGCCCATTCAAATGAACCAGGCTTTAATGGAATTTTGTAAGAAAGAAATTGATACTCTCTTGTCTAATAAATTAATTAGGCCTTCCAAATCACCTTGGAGTTGTTCAGCCTTTTATGTTAATAATGCTGCTGAACAAGAGAGAGGAGCCCCTCGGCTCGTTATCAATTATAAACCTTTAAACAAGGCTTTAAAATGGATTAGATATCCTATTCCTAACAAACGTGATCTCTTAAAGAGAACGTTTAAAGCCAATGTTTACAATAAGTTTGATATGAAATCAGGCTTCTGGCAAATTCAGATTTCCGAAAAAGATAAGTATAAAACTGGCTTTAATGTACCATTCGGACAGTACGAATGGAATGTTATGCCTTTTGGGCTAAAAAATGCCCCTTCCGAATTTCAAAATATTATGAATAGTATTTTCAATCATATTAGCCATTTTTCAATAGTATATATTGATGATGTTTTAATATTTTCTGAAAATATAGATTCTCATTTCAAACATTTAAATGTTTTCTTTCAAACAGTTAGGCACAATGGATTAGTAGTTAGTGCTAAGAAAATCAAACTTTTTTAGACCCAAATACGTTTTTTGGGCCATGATTTATACCAAGGGACTTACAAGCCCATTTGTAGAGCCATCGAGTTCTCTGACAAATTCCCTAATGTCATTACCGACAAAAACTCAATTATAGAGATTCTTAGGGAGTCTCAATTATGTTGCGGATTTTATTCCTAAAATCCGACAAATCTGTAAGCCTTTATACGATAGGCTTAAAAAGACCCTTGTTCCTTGGGGAGATGATCAAACTAATGCGGTCTTGGAGGTCAAAAGACTGGTTAAGAATTTACCATGTCTAGGCATATCAAATCCAGACTTTTTCATGATAGTCGAAACAGATGCCTCCGAACTTGGTTATGGAGGTATATTAAAACAAAGAAGGGATTCCAAGAGTCCCGAAAAATTAGTTAGATTTACCTCTGGAGTCTGGAACTCCGCTCAAGCTAATTATAGCACAGTAAAGAAGGAAGTCCTTGCTATTGTTCTTTGTATTACAAAGTTCCAAGACGACCTTATAAACAAAGAATTTTTGATTAGAGTAGATTGTAAATCTGCTAAAGATATCCTGCAAAAAGATGTTAAAAATCTTGTCTCTAAACAAATATTTGCTAGATGGCAAGCTTTATTATCCAGTTTTGATTTTACTATTGAATATCTTAAGGGAGAAGATAATTCTCTCCCAGATATTCTAACACGAGAATTCTTGCAAGAAAAGCAATGAGAGGAGCTCGCCACGGAGCAAGGCCCTCAGGAAGCAGGCCCACAACAAGTGGTCCAAAAATTAATCCTCCTCCAGGCCCATTTGCAATAAGGCCTGAATTAAGCCTCTCGCCAATAAGGCCAGAATTAGGACAGAATAGATATTCTGCCCTAGCCCAACTACCACCAGTTGGCCCAATCTCTTTCCCCTCACTACCTTCGAGTAGTTCTTCAAAAAAGCCCTTCCAAAAGGAACCCGAACCCAGTTCGGCCTCTCCCTCGGGAAAACTTAGATTTTCCCACAAACCAACTAGTGACTCTTATGCCATGAAAACTCCTGAGAGTTTTGCTGAAGCAGTATCTCCAGTTGCTACTCCCCTTCCAAAGCCTGTTAAAGAAAAATTTGATTTTATTTCTTTACAGACTTCTCCAGTCTTTGCTCTTGACAAAGACTATGAAAACTTTGAGATTAAATATCTCTTAAAACCCCTTTTCAATAATAGAAATTATGTTGATACCGATAATCACTTAAAAACTAGAAAGTTTTTCGAATTTATTTTAATAGATACTGGTTCTATAGAAATAGAACACGAGTTAAGTGATAAATCAAATCCAGAGAGCATAGCCTACTCTAAGTTCACTATTAAGAAAATCCTTTCTCCTTTCGATTGGAAAGCAGATCACCTGTTAACTCCTATAAGTCTTTCTAGGAAATACAATCCTCAAACCTACAATTGGTTTGATTATCGCAATGCCTGGTTTAACTTCCTATTCCTACGACCAACCACCCATACATGGTTTGTTAAGTATAGCTCAGAAGTCTCAACTTCTGTTATCCCGAGATGGTTCTACGAATGGTGGAGCTGTTTCGGAGGAAACCAAGGCATTCTTCCTAAACCCTTCTTAGAGAAGTTTCCTCAGTTCCAACATGAGGAAGGAATCTCTACCATTCCAGACAACATTAAGTTGTGTAAATACTTTATTAAGAAACGAATTTCTTATATTATTAATTGGACTTTTGTTATAGTAGAATTTGACAGGATCAAATATCCGTCAAAAGAAGTCAAGATCAAAGGCTGGACACCAGCGAAGAAAGAGTCAACAAATCAGACAATCACTCCTTCTAAGAAAGGATCGACCTCATCCTCTCAACCATCACCTTCAAAAGATTAGTTGAAGAAAAAATTACAGAAAGCTCTGTCTGAGCTCGATGATAACCCAGACGAAGAAGCTATCATTCAACTTCTAGAAGAAGCCTCATCACAAAGTGATGACAACGGTGACATGTTAAACCCTCGAGCTCTAGCTAGTTCATATTTAAACCCATTTGAATAATAATCACTAATTGAGGTTATTAAAAACCGGAATAATTAGTCTCTCAGATAGAGGTCAAAGACCGAAATTATCTAGAGAGAAATAGTAGAGTCCCAAAGGGACGGAATTACTATTTGATTATTAAATTAATGGACCCCAGCCACCGAAAGTCCTTTGGAACTACTCGGAGACAGCATCTCTTTTAGTCAAAAAGAGAATAGGAAGATAAGCTTTACTTTATCATTACCCGACAAGGGAAAAACTGATAAAGCTTATCTCTCTACCCATTATCTACAAAAGTGGAAGATGGGCCATACTTATCACGAAGCAACCTATCAAATGGATTGCTTTCAGATTACTCTTATCCTTTTCAGTCTATAAAAGACTTGTAATTGCTCTAGAGGATCATCAGAAAATTTTCGAAATACAATTTTCTTGTGCAATTCTCTGTACTCTCTTGTAAAACAATGAAGGCTTTTGCCACTATGGAATAAAATACTCCTGTTCTTGTAAGTTTCCTTTTAACATCTCTGGCATCATCATGCTGAACTCTGTCCTTAAGGACAAGTAAGTGAGGATCATCATATTGGCGCTCTCGAATACGATCATATAAAGAAGAACGAGCTACTACACAAGCCATCACCCGATTGGGCTCGGAAATATCCAGCCTCACCATCTGATTAGCTAACGCCTGAACATCAACTGCTAGGGGTCTCTCCCCAACTGGAATATACGCCAAACTACCCATACTAATAGTCTTCCGGCTCAACGCATCAGCCACTAATTGGCTTTCCCAGGATGGTACAAGATAGTAATATCATAGTCTTTAAGCAATTCAAGCCATCTCCGCTGCCTCAAATTTAGATCTTTCTGCTTAAACAAATGCTGAAGGCTGCGGTGGTCCGTATATACATCACAAGATACACCATATAAGTAATGCCTCCAAATCTTCAAGGCATGAACAATAGCAACTAACTCCAAATCATGAACATGGTAGTTCTTCTCGTGGGGCTTTAGCTGACGAGAAGCATATGCAATAACTCTACCCTCTTGCATCAACACACAACCGAGTCCAACTCTAGAAGCATCACAATACACCGTATATGACCCTGAGGCTGATGGCAACACAAGTACTGGAGCTGTGGTCAAAGCCTCTTTGAGCTTCTGGAAGCTCTCCTCACATTCATCGGACCACACAAATGGAGCATTCTTCTGTGTCAACTTAGTCAACGGTGAAGCAATAGATGAGAAACCCTGAACAAACCAGCGATAATAGCCTGCCAAGCCGAGAAAACTCCGAATCTTTGTAGCTGAGGAAGGTCTGGGCCAATTCTGCACTGCCTCAACCTTCTGTGGGTTAACCCGAATACCATCACTAGACACTACATGTCCCAGAAAACCCACAGTATCAAGCCAAAACTCACACTTAGTGAATTTCGCATAGAGCTTCTCTTCTCTCAACCTCTGCAATACCACCCTCAAGTGTTGTGCATGCTCCTCCTGGCTGCGTGAATACACCGGAATATCATCAATAAACACAATCACAAAAGAATTAAGCTACGGCCTAAATACGCTATTCATCAAGTGCATGAATGTAGCTGGGGCATTAGTCAGCCCGAAAGACATCACCAGGAACTCGTAGTGCCCATATCGCGTCCTGAACGCTGTCTTCATAATGTCTGAGTCCCTGATCTTCAACTGATAATAGCCCGATCGAAGATCAATCTTAGAAAATACAATAGCTCCCTGGAGCTGATCAAATATGTCCTCAATACGAGGTAATGGGTACTTATTCTTCACTGTTACCTTGTTCAGCTGCCTGTAATCAATGCACATTCTCATTGTGCCATCTTTCTTCTTCACAAACAACACCCCCAAGGTGACACACTCCGACGAATGAAACCCTTATCTAAGAGTTCCTGAAGTTGTTCCTTCAATTCATTTAACTCCGCTGATGCCATGCGATAGGGAGGAATAGAAATGGGCTGAGTGCCCGGCACCAAGTCAATACCAAAGTCAATATCTCTGTCAGGCGGCATGCCCGGCAGGTCTGCTGGAAATACATCCGGAAACTCCCTCACAATGGGGACCGAATCAAGACTGGGTGTCTCGGACTCAACATTTCTAATGAAGGCCAAATAAGATAAACAACCCTTACTAATCATTCGTTGGGCCTTTATATAAGAAATCACCCTGTCGGACACATAATCAGTCAAGCCACGCCACTCGATCTTCGGATTACCTGGAATAGCTAGTGTGACTGTCTTGGCATGACAGTCCGGAATCGCATGGTAAGGAGATAGCCAATCCATGCCTAGAATTACATCAAAATCTACCATGCCCAGTAGTAATAGATCAACTCGGGTCTCCAGACCCCCAATAGTAATAATACATGATCGATATACCTGATCCACAACAACAGTATCCCCACTGGGGTAGACACATGTACGGGCAAAGCAAGAATACCACGGGTCATACCCAAATGATGTGCAAAATAAGTACAGACATAAGAATAGGTGGACCCGGGATCAAATAAGATAGAAGCATCCCTGTGGCAGACTGAGATAATACCCGAAATGACCGCATCCGAAGCACTAGCATCTTTCCTATCCGGAAGAGCATAGAAACGAGCCTGGCCTCCACTAGTACGATCCTCACCCCTAGGGCGACCTCTGGATACCTGGCCACCAGTCCTAGCCGACTGTGCTGGCGCCGAAGAAACAGGAGTAGAAGACGAGGGCCGATCCCTCTGCTGAGACCGCTTACGAAGCCACTGAGGACACTCTCTCCTGATATGGCCCAAATCACCGCACTCAAAACAACAGCCTGAAGATGGAAGAAGGGGCTGCCGAGGACCCCTCGCTACAGATGAACCCTGTGCTGAGAAAACAGGAGCAGAGCTCTGAGCTGGAAGACCACTCAGTGCAGGCTGACTTTGCTGACGGCTCTGCTGACCCTGATAACCCTGATGGCCCTGACGTCCACGATCTGATGAAACCCCACTGGACTCTGCATGTCCAGACTGATGAGACCTGAAAGAACGACCTCTGCTATACTGAGATTGGCCCGTAGACGGAGCACCACTGTAACTGCCAGTACCACGAGGCCTCTTAGTCTCTCTCTCCTCCCGCTCTCTGCGGCGATCTGTCTCAATATGATGAGCAGCATCAACCACCTCCTCAAAGGTAACTGTCGAAACTCTCTCCATGGTCATCAATATGTGGATGGGATAAATAAGGCCATCAATAAATCTCCGAATCCTCTCTTTGTCTGTATGAACCATCCACATGGCATGACGGGCCAACTGTGTGAATCTCATCTCGTACTAATTAACCGTCATATCTCCCTACTTCAACCACTCGAACTGACGTCGCAGCTCCTCTCTCTGAGACTGAGGCACATACTTCTCCAAAAACACCGTGGAGAATTGCTGCCAAGTGAGGGGCACTGCCCCAGCGGGCCTACGCCTCTCGAAATCCTCCCACCACTGAAATGATGCACCTGTGAATTGAAAAGTGGTGAATGAAACACCGCTGGACTCTAGAATACCCGCGGTGCGAAGCATGCGCTGACATCAGTCAAGAAAACCCTGGGCGTCCTCGCCCTCAGCACCGCTAAATGTCGGAGGCTGTAGCCTCTCAAATCTCTCCAAACGACGCTGCTCATCGTCGGGCATAATTGGAACCATATAAGCAGGAGCTGGTGCAACGGGCGCAACTGGCTGGACTGGCTCGGGTGTGTGAGCCACAAGGGGTCTGATTTCCTCCCCCTACTTGTGAAGAAGATACTGCAGCAGTAGCTGCAACTACCTGAGCCAAGCCTGTGCACACTGATAAGATCTGAGCCAAGGTCTCCTGAAGACCTGGTATGACAATGGGCACTGCGGGTGCCTGAACCCGAGTTGTCGGAGCGTCTGCCACTGGAATCTCGTCCTGAGTCTGACCAGCTGGTGGGTTAGCAGGTGCTGGTGCCCTACCTCTACCACGACCATGGCCTCTGGGTGTCAATGGTGTTCGTCCGCCACGTCCGTTAGCTCGTGTTCTCGCCATCTGCGAGAGAATAGTATATGGAAAAATTTAATATCATAATAACACAAATCGCACGATACGAATCCAAGAAAATGAGGTTTTTCCTAAAGTTTCTGTAGCCCTCCGAGGATAGATACGGACGTCTACGTACCGATCCGCGAAAGCCTACTAAACCGGCTCGTGACTCGCGAGTCCTAATAACCTAGGCTCTGATACCAACTTGTCATGACCCAAATCCGGTCGTGATGGCGCCCAACAATCAAGCTAGGCCAGCCAGACCAACAATTTCTGATTACAACGATATCAGTCCCAAATGGACATCCCAAGAAGAATATATGAGTTTAAGAACTCCAATAATAATAAAAGTGGACAAAATACTGACACTCCCAAAGATACGGAGTCACAAGTCTAAAGCCTCTAACAAAACCCAACAGGAATAGAGTACTGTATAGAAATACTCAAGTCTGAATATAAAATACAAAATAACAACTGGAAAGGAGAGGAGAAGCTAGGTTTTGCGAACATCGGCAGCTACCTCAGCAACTCGAAATAACTCTGTAGAAGCTGGAGTGCTCGTCTATCTCTCCTATGTACCTGAATCTGCACACAAAGGTGCAGGGAGTAGGGGTGAGTACCAAGTACTCAGTGAGTAATAAATATATAAAAGCAGCTAAAGGTAAGAAATCCACAAAATACCACAATATGAAGCTACACTACAGTCCAATCTCCTACGAACTAGCATCAACAGTACAATTCAGCTACCACAGAGTAATTCAACAAATAAAGATGCAATGCAATGCACATAACCGCTACGGCATGTAGCCCGATCCAATTTAACGTCGACGGCGCTCACTGGGGTGTGTACAGACTCCGGAGGGGCTCCTACAGCCCAAGCGCAATACTGCTGCGGCGTGCAGGCCCGATCCTCATATCAACCACTGCGGCGTGCAGCCCGATCCATGCTCAGTCCACAATAAGCAAATAAGTCACAAAACAATTCATTTTTCTTAGTTCCAGTTTCCAATTCATAATTTATGAAAAATACTTTAACTTTATTAAATTTGCAAAAGCCGGTGACTTAGCATTTTAATAATGTGATTTCAATTTCCAGGACTGAGATCAGTGATTTAAGCAAATATAGCTATCGCATAATTATTGTCCTCTAAGGACACTACAGGTCGGCACAAGGCCCCAAACAAGGCTTACAGCCCACAAATATATCAAATACAGTGTATTTCCAACACTAATAACATATTATTCATTTCCGGGATGGACCAAGTCTCGATCCCCAGTCACAATCAATCCCGCACCTGCCACGGTGTGCGAGCCACGCCCTACTAGCGTCACAATGTGCTAAGCCGGGGTTTCGAACCCTCAGGCTACCATATACACAAACTACTCACCTTTAGCCGGTTGTAGACTCGTCCACGATGCCTTTTCCTTTGAATTTATCTCCATCGTGCGTAGAATCTAGTCAAACCACAATAATTATATCAAATACGGGTCAAAGAATCATAACCCATTTCAATTTACGTGAAATTCGCATAAATACACTAAGTTGGTAAAACCCGACCCCGGGCCCACTGCTTGGATAATTCCGAATTAGTACCAACGCGACCCTCATCTCGCCACGAGTCCGTGCATATAAAATTTATCAAAATCGGAGTTCAAATGGCCTCCCAAAACTCAAAATCCCGTTTTCACTATCTAGGCTACATTTCTTCAAGATTTCAACCCAATTTCATGAAGATTGATGTTAATTCTACCATAAAAATGATGTTTTTGAGTCAAGAATCTTACCTCCGACGAATACCCGATGATTTCTCAGTGATCTCCTCGAGTTTTCTTCTCTCTAGGGCTCAAAATTGTGTTTTGGGAGTGTAAACACGTAAGCCCTCTGTTCTGTGATATAAATTCACTGCCAGAACATTTTGTTCTACGCGTTCGCGTGAGCTCCCATGCGTTCGCGATGAACAACTCCCTCTTACTCTTCGCGAACGCGACGCCTACCACGCGTTCGCGATGCTTAACTTCCAGCTACCCTTCGCAAACGCGACGTCAACCACGCGTTCACGATGCTCAAACTCCCAGCCGCCCAAATTCCTTCTACGCGTTCGCGACTCCCAGTCACGTGAACGCGATAGTCCACTGCAGCTGACCTACGCGAACGCGACCTCAGGAACGCGATCGCGAAGCATAAGGTTCCTGGCCTACGCGAACGTGACGCACCTGACCGCGAATGCGATGCATGATCCGCCTGGCCTTCGCGAACGCGGCCCATGCCAAGCGAACGCGAAGGCTTAAATGCCTGGACAGATCCTGCAGTTTTTCTACGTATTTTTGCCAAGTCCAAATGCCCGGTTAATGGTCCGAAATCATCCCGAGGCCCTCGGGACCCTAACGAAAACCACCAATGTACTCCAAAACATGATACGGACTTGTTCCAATCATAAAAACACCATACTAAACATCAAAATCACCATTTACTCACGAATTCAAGCTTAAGTTTCTTCAAAACTTTCAAAACTAACATTCAATTCGAAACCCGATCAAACGATGTCCGAATTACCTGAAAGTTTGCAGACATATCCAAAATCACATAACGAAGCTACAAAAATTGTCGGAATTCCATTCCGACCCCCGGATCAAAATATCACCTACCATCCGGTTTTCACCAAAAATCAACATTCGCCAATTCAAGCCTAGAACTACACTGGACCTCCGAATTCAATTTCGATTGTTCTCCTAAGTCATAAATGATCCCCCGGAACTAGTCGAATCATCAGAATCCGGTTCCGAGCACTCTAACTCAATAGTCAACTCTTGGTTGACTTCCCACATTCAAGCTTCCTTCAAACATGTTATTTGTTTCATTTTCAATCCAAATCACTCCTAACTCACCCGATATACTTCAATACTGATATAAAAGCATAAGATATGTAAATGCAAGGTAACGGGGTGGTAATTCCTGTAACGACGAGCCGGGTCGTTACAAATTCATAATGGGTGGTTCAGGGTTTGGGTTTGGAGAAGGAATGTATGCTGGGTTGGCTGGGTTTCCTGAATCTTTGCTTCCGGGAATTGCCCGTCAGGACTAATTTCTATGGCTTGCAGGCTGAGGTCCCCATCTTTTTGTATGACATGATATCTCCCGAGTTGCCTTAATACTCGGTATGGCGCATACGGCTAGATGCTTTTACGACCCATTATCAGAAAATGCGACCCTTCTACTGGCATGTATATCACCTTGTTGAGGGGCAACCATCTGTATGCCCAATCAATCTGGCTAGCAGTTAATGATCGCAAGTATGTGATCCAACCTTTTGATCCTTCTAGAAACTTAACTTCTTTTGTTCTCATATAAAAATCTTCAATACATGTCTTTTTAGACGATCCGTAGCTAGATAACTAAGGGTGACTGCACAAATGTTCTATCATCCACATCTGGAGAAGTAGATTGCATCCCTCGAAGAAGCCATGTCCTGCTTTACAGGATGTGAGGGCACTGAAGATATCAGCCCTTATCATCGGTGCCAGTGTGCTATTGTCTTGCACTAGGAGGGTACTAGCAATTCCGGTGACTTATATCAATATTTCCAACTTTCTTCGGGAATATAATCAATCCCAAAAAGGACACCATAAAGGCGAATCGCCTATGTTCCTTCCACTTAACTTAGTTTGACTTACTTCATAGTTTGTTAGTTGGGTCGTTAAATCCCCTAATATGACCATATCTGTGGTATATAAAGCTCATAGTACAAAACCCGTGAGCCAAGTCTTTATTGTGAACGTTTCTGGCTATCTTAAGGGAATCGAGGAATCTATGCACTGTAATTGCCCTTGGAGCCACAGGATATTTTTCCTTTAGAGGAACCCCGCCTTTCCCGATGTAATAAGCAACCTCTTCTAGTGTCGAAGTGAGGTCAAAATCTGAGAAGTGGAGCACATTATGTGCAAGATCCCAACAAGCAACGAGATCCCGAATAATATCACCCCGAGGTATAATGTCCATCAGCCTAGTAATATCTTTCAGATATCTGTTGACCCAAACCTGTCCCTCTAGGCCTAGATCGTTCCACCATAACCGCAACTCCAAAGGGATTTTGTTCATTAGTGCAAAGGGTTTATTTTGTATTGTGCTCATCCTGTACATTTATTAAAGGCGATTTTATTCAAAAAGGAAAATATTTTCTCAAAGACAATTTTTCATTATTTTTGAAAGAATTAACCTTTCCATATTTCATTTGAAAATTTCAAGGCTATTATTTAAAAAGGAAAAGCAATGACTTCAAAGCGGTCATTTTTGCAAAAACAGCCTTCCGGAGTCATTTCAGAACATTCAACTATTTTCAAAAATAGTATCACTTCGATTTATTGAGAACTAAAAATTTGACATCAAGGGTTGCCTACGTATCTCACTTAGTGGTGAGAATCAAACCTGCGTAGTTCGGTCAGATTGTTGTGTAACAAATTATTTCAACAAAATTGTTCCACCTATTTTTCAAACTTTCTTTTCAAATTTTCGACAGCGTTTTGTCAATATTTTTGATATTTTTCTATTCTAAAATTCTCATTCTTTTTGTTTTTCAGGAATTTAGCCGGTCTGAATAATAATCCAGGACAAATAAATGTAATATATAATATGCTCAGTCTTTGATTACTGGGTCACCTGTCCTAGACGGACCCAACCCCTATGTTGAGTTCCCTAAGTCAGATATGATGCAAATAATCGTCCTAAATCTAGGCTTAATATCCTGATATTTTCATGGTGCTAGACCGTGTACCCGAGTGGGCAACTCGGATCGAGGAGGGGGCTACGTACCGGGAACCCGTGGGGTCGCCCGACTTTGTAACTTATCCGGCCTCTATTTCTTATTTAGGGTATGACACTGACAGAAAGGCGAGTCTCAACCAGTAAGCACATCCCCGGAGGTGAAAAAAGAAGGATTTTTGGCACAATTTTATATATAGAGTTCACGTGATATCAAAGCGGTAAACATGTAGCACATTGATCAAAGAATATAATGAAATCAAATAATATCAAGAACGACAATTTAATCGAGCTCGGATTCTTAAACCCTGAACCGCAGTCCTGGGTTGCTTATCCCCAGCAGAGTCGCCAGAGCTGTCACACCTCCCTTTTTACTACTTTTTCGAAGAATAAAGTATACTCTGCTAATTACTAATACACCTCAGATAGTATATAATAATAACAACAGGGAAGGAGTTTTTCCACTTTAAGGACAATCGGAACGGGATTTATTTAGATTTCAAAGTCGCCAACTTTAGAAGATAATGGTGTCCCAAGTCACCGTTTTAATCCCGAATCCGAGGAAATATGACTCTGTTCTTACAGTCTGCGAACCTAGAAATCTGGATAAGTAATTCTGTTAACCCGGAAGAAGGTGTTAGGCACTCCCGGATTCTGTGCTTTTAGCACGGTCGCTCAACTGTTGTTTTTGACTTATTTGATTTCTTTATATGCTTTTACAAATGTGAATGTCCCGTTTTGCTATTTTTAATGACTTGCGACGTCGCGACAACGCATTTCCAGTCATACAGCAACCAGTACGCCTGTGACTTTAATACGTTTCAGCTTCGTCGGGATTTGAGATTTGAGTCACATAAATGTGCACTCGTGTTTAGGAATATATATTTTAGTCGTGCCTATAATGTCTACGCCTTAATATATTTATGAAAGACCGAGAAATTTGCTAAACGGTCTTCCTGAGTCTAACATTCTTATTAAAATTCATATGGGGCCCTATGTGTTTTTCATTTTATATGCGGCTCATCCCTTTATTTTATAAGTTCAAACCTATCATATACTACGTTTGCTATTCATGTTTTTTCTCCTAATTAGAATACAGTTTTTTTGTATTTTCTGAATTTGTTATTATTATGTCCAGGCCAACTATTTATTACCAGGCCTGGATTTCTAGACTGTATTAACAGTCCATTATGCATAAGTGGGCTTCTGAAATCCAGTATATACAAGTATCATTATTTAGAGATCCAGAAATGAATTTAATTGAATCTGGGCATGTGTTCTCGATCAGGCCCAAAACAAGCGGATAAAATGTAGAGCAGACTTGAAGTTTCATAAAATTCGAACAAACATTCATTAAACAACAGAATAAACCAATAAATTTCATTTTTATTTCATAAAGCTTTAGACTACATATTAATTGATACTAACTACAAATTCTAATAATTGACTAAACACTAAGAGGAATTAAGTACTAACACTTTTAATTTCAAATACCTAAGCATTGGTTTTAATATTAACTTAACATACTTGGATTATATTGATTACAGAATTCTAACTTGTATTATTGTAAAATGAGACTGAATAACAAAACAATTTTGACTTATTTACTTATTTCCTTCTATTGACAAATCATTCTTGAATCAGACCCCAATTAGCGAAAGTAGTTGATTACCATATCATATGTATACCAGTTTCACTAGGTGAATTAATTTTATGTGTTAACCTGTTTCGAACCTAGATTGAGTGTTAGCTATATCTATTTATACATTGCTACTACACTGTATACTTTATTTGTTTTGACTTCATACAAGAATTAATTATTACAAACCATCCTAACAAATTACAGTAGTTCTAAAAGATATTAACTATGAAAATGAAAAGAACAACAGAAGAAACATCATCCAAAATAGCTTATGTGGTTTTCATTTCTTCAATCAATATGCAATTACATCTCTAGAAATGAGAGTGTACCTGATTCACCAAAAATAGTCTATGAGTCTAGGTTGAGGATGAAGAATAGTCAGCAAAGTAGAAGCAAACAGAGCATCAAATAGAATTCCAAATTCAGCAGTCCATCAAATCAGCAAGTAGAATCGAAGAGCTCAAGCAGAATCCAGCATAATTGAAGAATAACAGACTCTAACATAAACTCCCAGATTAATACCCAAAGCAATCAACTAGGAAATTCAGAGCTGAACTAATTGCAGAATCTTGAACCCAGAAATTTATCAGATATTCGAATTCTAGCCTTAGTTTTTAGCTTACAGAAATGTTCAACCCTTTTTTTCAGAATGTAAAACTTAGAACCCTTTTTTCAGGCTTACTAGAAGCCTATTTATAGACTAATTTGGGGTGAAATAGGGGGGGGGGGGAATTCAAATAAGTTGTTTCTAATCCCCTCCCTTTTTTCAAATTATTTACAGTTTAATTCCCTGAATTGTATATCGAGATGCCTTCCGGCCCTTGCTGGAAGGTTCTAGGTAGTTCTTTGGTGTTCTATTGGGGGTATTTTACTAGGTTACCCTCACTTGCTAAGTTTAATCATAAGACTGCCTTTTCATTATGCCTATTCTACCCTTTATTTTATAGTTAATCTCTAGAATACTAGGCGATAAAGTCCTTTCTAATCCTATAAGCTCTATTAAATCCTCAATAATGCATTTTTTGTTTCCTATTATACCCTTATTGTTGTTCCCTATTTACCCGACCTACTAAGGTCTGGCAGAATAGGGTTTAAGACCTATTTAACTAATAGCCAATGTTTATAATTATTTAAGACTTAGCCAGACTTAAACCTCAAATCCCTTTCAAATTTAACCCCATTTAACAGACTCAATCTTATTTAAAATGCAACCTATTATTAACACAAAGTAACTAATCAGAGATAAGTTTGCAAAATTAACCACTTAACAGCATAACCAATTCATATCAAGGATGGTCATTTTAACAAACAGACTTAGTCATTTACAGACATAGCCATATATGCTTTGGCTTCCATAACTAACCCTAGATCTTTATAGCTATAACCAAAATCATAAAAGCATCACAGGATTCATAATGGTCTAACAAATGAATCTGATTACAAATATAGCCAATTCATGTTATATTGCACACATAGCCTTAATCGTAAAATCAATTTCCAATCAATTAGAACTCAGAGAGAAGTTTTGATAATGGTTGAATCCCAATTAATCAAAGTTTAATTTCAGACAAGACATGATGAACAAGACGCATAAACAATCCTATTTAACCATGATTCATGGGTAATAGTCATTAAAACCCCTAAAAATGCTATAACAGACTAGGCATGTGTAACAAAGAATGATAGATATCAAACATGCAAAGAACATAGGCTAATAACAACATCAAGAACAGATCAACAAGAATATTTTCAGAAGACAAATAGACAAAGGAAAAGAATATGGGTAAAAGAACTTAGCTTTTAGGGTTTTCTTTTCTTTTCTTATCTTTCTTTCTTTTTCTTTCTTTCTTTCCTCGTTATTTCTTATTTCTTTCTTTCTTTATTTCCAGACCTCAGAGATTTCGCAAACATAAAGTCCTCTGACTGTTAGATTTTCCGATGGGGCTTCTTTTGGAGTTTTGGTAGGTAAAAGGGTGGTCTGGGGTTTGTTTCAGAGGTTTTTGGGGGTAGGGTTTGTTTTGGGTGCTCGCCGGAATAGGGTTCCAGAGAGCTTCTTTTTTTTATTGGAATAGCTCTTGCCAGATTCGAGACCAGCCACCTAGGTGAGGTGAAAGGTCTCTTCTAGGTGGTCTTATGGCGTAAAGCTTGAAGACTGGTTCATAGGTTTGAGGTCGTCTGTTGGGGTTCCGGCGACCGGTTTTTTTAGAGAGAAGGGGGTCTTTTGGTTTTCTAAGGTTTTATGGTGGTTGTGGTGTTTGGTGGTTGGGGATAAGGTGTTGGGTGGTTGTTTGAGCCGGACATGGCGATGGTTCGAGGCCAGTCCGGCCAATCTCCATGAGAGACTAAGGATGAAGAAGATGAAGAAGGGTGGCTAGGGTTCTAGAGGTTTGTAATATGTGTACATGTGTATGTAATGAACGAGAGATTGGCACTTACATACCCCTTTGACCTCGTGTGATCCTGGCCTTTGGATCGACTGAGATCAATGGCCACGATTTCTTCTTTAAAACAATGTCATTTTGTTAAATGAAAGGTTTCTTTAAATTCGTTAGATGCTCAAACATGGACGGCCATGATTAGTTCATTATACTGCGTCGTTTTGTTCTTTACGAGATTTAAAACCATCTGTCTGATCATTCCCTTGGACGGTCAAGATTAACGTTCTATGCGGCGTCGTTTGTTTTTCACTTTAGCCACCTTATGTGATCCGTTGGATTTATTTCATCAACGGTGAAGATTGATTGGCCCTGTACGTCGTCGTTTGGTTTAAAGCTAAGACTGGTCGGCTGGTCTCTTGTGCCTTTATACACGTTTGGGCCTATGTATTTTATACTTCACCCCAAATTGTTTATTGTATTTTTGTATTTTCTCTTGTATTTTAATTATTTCTTGGTATTTTCTTTTGTATTTTATTTTTTTCTCTTTTTGTATTTATTTTCAATTGTTATACTTCTTTTATTTTCCTATTTTTCCTTATTTTCCTGGTATTTTATGATATTTTTTCCATTTATTTTGTTTTTTCCGGTATTTTGTATTTTTTGTTGATTTTTCTAACTTTTCATATTTTTTGTGACATTTTCTAATTGATTCCTTTTTTTGTAGCTTTAATTTTAAACTTATTTTAAAACAAACACACAAGTACTTTAATTAAAACACATAATTGCACACCAAAAACTATTTTTGTATATATATATATATATATATATATATATATATATATATATATATTGGAATTTATTTGCTTAGGGCAAAATCACATGCTCACAACGAGTTACCGTTAGAAGGAACTGAACATAACAGGGCACTTTACCTCACAATAAAGTGCGAAGATTCAATTGTAACCCGGGTATTAATTGACAATGGGTCCAACGCAAACATTTGACCTTTGTCCACTTTGGAGAAACTTAAGAATGATAATAAAAGAATCCACAAGAACAGCATTTGTGTTCATGTATTCGACGGTGGTGGGAAGAATACTATTGGAGACATTGTGCTAGAACTTACCATTGGGCCAGTAGAGTTCACGATGGAATTCCAAGTATTGGATGTTACTGTATCTTCTAATCTTCTGATGGGCCGACCATGGATCCATGCTGCAAAGGTCGCACCGTCTTCACTTCATAAGATGGTAAAGTTCGAATGGGACCGTCAGGAAATTGTGGTCCCTGGAGAAGATAATGGTTACAATACTATTACTCCATTTGAAGAGGTTGAGGATGATAGAGGCCCATGGGTATACCAAGTGGTAGATACAGTATCTGTTGCTAAGGTTCCGGAGGGTGAGAATGTTCCTGTGCCAAAGGTGGCAACCGCGTCTGTTATGGTGGCCACAGAAATGTTGAGAAATGGGGTTCTACCTTGAAAGGGATTAGGTGCTTCACTCCAAGGTACTATACAACCAGTATCTCTTCCTGGTAACATTGATTCTTTCAGGATAGGCTTCAAACCAACAATGGCTGACATAAGAAAAGCCAAAAAGATGAAGAGGAAGGTTTGGACTCTTCCCAAGCCAGTCTCGCATCTCTCCAGATCGTTTGTCAAAGCAAGTGCCAGAAAATTGTTGGCTCCAATTATTCTTGGACCATTGATTGGGTCGAATGGAGATCTGGATCAAGGTTTTGAAAGGCTCTTGGCAAACATCAATGTGATAGAAGCAGGGGAAGGTTCCAGTAGGGTAGACATGCAGTTTGTGGGGCCTAGGGTCAATGTCAATAATTGGATAGCTACTCCTCTTCCTACTCGGAGGGGATCTTGGTAGTAGGCTTTGGATTATCTTTCTTTGTTTTCTGGATTACTCCAGAGTTGTAATCCAATTCCTTTTTTACTTTGCTTTAATGAAAAGTGTGAAACTTTGTTATCCAGTATTTTTATGAAGAGTGAAAGTTTCCTTTCTTATATTCTGTTTTAATTTTATTTTCTTCTTTTTTCTTTCTGAACAGTTCTCTTTTTACTGGTTCCAATGACATGGTATGCACAACGGATCTTCAACCTAGTCTAAAAGATTAATCAGATTAATTATTTAATAAATCGATTATGATGATGAATTAGAATACGATGAAGATGAGGTTTTTGAAGAAATAAGTAAAGAATTAAGCCAGTTTGAGGAGAAACCCAAACCCAATTTGAGTGACACTGAAGTTGTCAATTTAGGGGATGATGATAAGATAAGCATTCACATTGAAGCAAACATAAGGGATGAGCTAATTAAAACACTCATAAAGATGTTTTTGCATGGTCGTATGATGACATGCGGGTTAAGTATCGATTTAGTGGTTCACAAATTGCCCACTGACCCGACATGTCCTCCCGTCAAGCAGAAATTGAGGAAATTTAAAACAGATATGAGCGTGAAGATTAAAGAAGAAATAACCAAACAGCTGCAAGCAAAGGTTATTCGTGTCACCAGATATCCCAAGTGGTTGGCTAATATGGTGCTAGTGCCGAAGAAAGATGGGAAGATTCGGGTATGTGTCGACTATCGCAATCTTAACAAGGCAAGTCCAAAAGATAACTTTTCATTGCCCAACATTCATATTTTGATTGGCAATTGTGTTGGGTGGGAGATTGGGTCTTTCGTGAATTGTTTTGCTAGGTACCATCAGATCTTGATGGATGAAGAATATGCAAAAAAAACAGCTTTCATCACTCCATGGGGAACTTATTGCTACCGGGTAATGCCGTTCGGTTTGAAGAAAGCTGGGGCAACATATATGAGAGCAATGACTATTGTTTTTCATGACATGATACACAAAGAGATTGAGGTATATGTAAATGAGGTGATCATAAAATCCAAGCGTCAAGAGGACCACGTGGCGGACTTGAGGAAGTTTTTTCAAAGACTTTGGAGGTATGACATTAAGCTCAACCTGGCCAAATTTGCATTTGGGGTACCCTCGGGAAAAATGTTAGGATTTATTGTTAGTCGGTGAGGCATTGAGTTGGACCCATCAAAGATAAAATCCATCCAAGAATTGCCAGCACCGAAAAACAAGACTGAAGTACTGAGTCTTCTGGGAAGATTGAACTATATTAGCCGATTCATTGCTCAGCTCACATCGACGTGTGAACCTATTTTCATGCTGTTAAAGAGGGATGTTGCAGTTAAATGGACTGAAGAATGCCAAGAGGCTTTTGATAAGATAAAGGAGTATTTGTCAAACCCACATGTGTTGGTTCCACCTGAACCCTAGAGGCCTCTGTTTCTTTATCTAACAGTCTTGGATAATTCGTTTGGTTGCGTATTGGGGCAACATGACATCACTGGCAGGAAGGAACAAGCCATCTATTACCTCAGTAAGAAGTTCACGACGTATGAAGTTAAGTACACTCATCTTGAGAAGATGTGTTGTGCCCCAACTTGGGTAGCACAAAAGCTAAAGCAATATCTATCTTCCTACACCACTTATCTCATTTCAAGCTTGGATCCATTGAAGTATATTTTCCAGAAACCCATGCCCACAGGGAGGTTAGCAACATGGCAAATATTACTTACGGAGTTCAATATCGTCTGTATGACGAGGACGGCTATGAAAGCTCAAGCCTTAGCTGATCACTTGGCTGAGCATCCTGTTGATAATGAATATGAACCTTTAAGGACATATTTTCCCGATGAAGAAGTGCTGCATGTAGACGAACTAGAATTGACTAAGCAGCCAGGATGGAAACTTTTCTTTGACGGAGCTACGAATACAAAATGAGTTGGAATATGAGCAGTACTTATTTATGGAACAGGACGTCTTGGTCTTGGGAGACTTGGACCTTCTGGTACATCAGATTCAAGGTGAAAGGGAAATAAGGGCTTTGAAGCTTATTCCATATCATCAAAGTTTGCATGATTTGATTAAGCGATTCAGATCAGTAGAGTTCAGACATATCCTAAGAATGCATAATGAGATTGTTGATGCTTTGGCTACTCTAGCATCAATGTTTCATCTCTCGGACAAGATTCATGTTGACCCGTTACATATTCAGATTCGGGATCAACATGCTTATTGCAATATGATAGAGGAATAAATGGATGACGAGCCATGGTTATATGATGTCAAAGAATACCTCAGGATGGGAATATACCAAGAGCAGGCAACTGGAGATCTAAAGAGAGCCATTCGACAATTGTCAAATGGATTTTTCCTCAGTGGAGGAGTGCTATACAAAAGAACAGCAGATTTGGGTTTGTTGAGATGTATAGCTGCTGGTCAAGCCATAACAATAATGACAGAGGTACATACTGGAGTATATGGGCCCCATATGAGTGGATACGCATTGGCTAAGAAGATTCTGCGAGCAGGATATTATTGACTCACTATGGAGCGTGATTGCATTACGAAAATGCCATCAATGTTAGATACATGGGGATCTGATTCATTCTCCGCCGATAGAATTGCATACAACGTCAACGCCATGGCCATTTGTCGCCTGGGGTATGGATGTTATTGGACCCATAGAGCCTGCAGATTCCAATGGTCATAGGTTCATTCTGGTAGCCATTGATTATTTCGCAAAAAGGGTTTAAGCTAAAACTTTCAAGTCAGTGACCAAGAAGGCAGCGGTGGATTTTGTACTTTCACATATCATCTGTAAATTTGGGATTCTAAAAGTGATCATAACGGACAACGGTGCCAATCTTAATAGTAGTTTGATGAAAGAAGTTTGTCAACAGTTTAAGATTACACACCAAAATTCCGCACCGTAGCGTCCCAAGGCCAATGGAGTAGTTGAGGCAGCCAACAAAAATATAAAGAAGATATTGAGGAAGATGGTAGAATGATCCATGCAATGGCACGAAAGCTACTATTTGCATTGTTGGGTTATCGCACTATTGTTCGAACTTCAGTAGGTGCAACTCCTTATATGTTGGTATACGGAACAAAAGTAGTGATACCAGCAAAAGTTGAAATTCCATCCCTCCGAATTATTACTAAATCTGAAATTGACGATGATGAGTAGGTCAAAGCACGATTGGAGCAGTTGAGCTTAATTGATGAAAGGAGATTGACTTCAATATGTTATGGCCAATTGTATCAAAAGAGAATCGCAAGAGCATATAATAAAAAGGTATGTCCCATGAAATTTGAAGTGGGATAGTAGGTGTTGAAGCGAGTCTTGCCACATCAGGCCGAAGTAAAGGGCAAGTTCGCCCCAAATTGGCAAGGGCCGTATATTGTGACCAGAGTGTTGTCCAATGGTGCTTTATGTCTGACAGATGTCGAACGAAGATACATCGACATGGCTATCAATTCTGATGTGGTCAAAAGATATTACATGTAATTTCTTTGATTATAGCTTTGGTTCATTTGTATGTTTGTACTTGGTGTTTATCGGATAATGAAATAACGGAGGTAATTCTTTATTTCAAAAGATATTACACGTAATTTATTTGATTATAGCTTTGGTTCATTTGTTTGTTTGTACTTGGTGTTTATCGGATAATGAAATAACGGAGGTAATTCTTTCTTCTATAACACTTTTAACCTTTGCTTTCCCCCTTTTGAGCCTTACTTATTCTTTCATATCCCTCTTTTGGAATCATTAAAAAAAATGATAATAACAAAAACAAAAAAGAGATCACAAGGAAAACAAAGGAGTTAAGTGAACTACGTCCGACCTGATTCCTCAAAGAGGATATGTAGGCGCTCACGACTCGGTCATAGTGTAAATAAAAGTCAATCCTTCCCGAAGAAAGAAAACTGGGGCAGAAGCTAAGTTGTTTTTATTTTTAAATCATGGAAAAAGTTTTGATTCCATGAGTTGTAATAGTTCACCCGTCATAGTTATTTTGAATTTTCATATTTTTTTCAAAGTCCCACATAAAACCCATATTGATATCCAAAAGACCTCCCGATCGGTGCTCGAGGAATGTCAAGACAAGCAAATAAAAGATGAGAATAACACGTTGGTCCGTGATCGAATAAGGATCATGAGCTAAAAGCATTGATAATCATAAGAACTCCCAGCAGAAAGAATCTTATAAATAACACTCCAATCCCCATCTGAGCAGATAAAATGAGAGAGTCTTATTGGTAAAAACCTTCACAAGCACCGTAAGGCAACGCAAACTGAGAGAAGCAAAATGAGGGATTCTTATCGGTGAAAACCTTCACAAGCACCATAAGGCATCGGGAGTATAGAGAAATAAGAGAGTCTCATTAGTGAAAACCCCTCGAAGGGCTCAATGAGGCGACAAGGTAAAAATGGCGGAAGTGGTCCTCATTTTTGCGAAAGAGTTGGGCACATGTTTATCCTCAGTAAGTGAAGACATCAGAAAGATTGTTTGACACAAATAGATTGGGTTTATTAATCCGGAATGCATGACATGATTGTTGGAATTGGTTGTACCACCTAGATAAGTTTCTTTCTTTTCTTTTATTCAGCATTGGTTCAGAAAGATTTTCTTTTTCTCTACTTTTTCATTTCTTTCTTTTTGTTTTCAAAAGGTCTTTCAGAGCTTACTACCAATTACCAAGATAGGGCAAAGCAAAATATAAGCAAGATATACCAAGGAGAAGGGGAACATGAGAAAAAATACAACAAAGAATAATAGTTGAGAAATTTGTGGATAAGGATCATTGGAAAAAAGATCATTCCCGATAGATTGTTGACCAAAAGTCCAAGAGGGACAAATAACCAAAGCGGGGAAAGAGAAAAGGAAAAATTGTCCCCAGCAGCAATATCATCCCCAGCAAATAACATCGTTCCTGAACAAAGTTCAGGAACGTAGAGCAGGGAAAAAAAAAATGGAGAAACCATCCCCAGCAGGAGTGGTACGACCACTCACCATGTTTTAAAATTAACAAATTTTTCTTTGATTTGAAGCATGAAATTGAAATGTTATTTGCGGTAGAAAAGCATGCCACGAAGAAGATCACCAAGACTGGGGCAGAAAATTTCCTGCCATGGTTGAAAATTTTCTCGAAGGAACGAGAACATCAATTCAGGTGTCATTTTTCAGTTCAAGAATTCGGGAGCCCGCCCGTAGAACGGACGTGTTACTTTTCAGCTAAAGCGTTCAGGAGCCCACCCGTAGAACGGAGGTGTTATTTATCAGTTCAAGAATTCGGGAGCCCGCCCGTAGAACAGAGTTCTTATTTTTCAGTTCAAGAATTCGGGAGCCCATCCGTTGAACATATGTGTTACCTTTCAGTTAAAGAATTCGGGAGCCCACCCGTAGAACGGAGGTGTTACTTTCCAGTTAAAGAATTCGGGAGCCCGCCCGTATAATGGAGGCATTATTTTTAAGTTAAAGAGTTCAGGAGCCCGCCCATAGAACGAAGGTATTATTTTTCAGTTCAAGAATTCGGGAGCCCGCCCGTAGAACGGAGGTGTTACTTTTAAGTTGAATAATTTGGGAGCTCGCTCGTAGAATAGAGGTATTACTTTTCAGTTCAAGAATTCGGGAGCCCGCCCGTAGAACGGAGGTATTACTTTTTAGTTGAAGAATTCGGTAGCCCACCCGTCAAACAGAGGCGTTACTTTCCAGTTGAAAAATTCGGGAGCCCGCTCGTAGAACAGAGGTGTTATTTTTAAGTTAAAGAGTTCGGGAGCCCGCATGTAGAACGGAGCTGTTATTTTTCGGTTCAAGAATTCAGGAGCCCGCGCGTAGAACGGAGGTGTTACTTTTCAGATTGAAGAATTCGGTAGCCCGCCCATAGAACGGAGGTGTTACTTTTCAGATTGAAGAATTCGGGAGCCCGCCCGTAGAATGGAGGTGTTACTTTTTAGATTGAAGAATTCAGGAGCCCGCCCGTAAAATGGAGGTGATACTTTTCAGTTGAAGAATTCGGGAGTCCGCCCGTAGAACGGAGGTGTTGCTTTTCAAGTTTTGAAGATCGAAGTCGGGAGTCCCGCCCGTATAACAGAGAAATACATTTCAAGTTGAAATCAGTAAACTGAAAGATTACAGTAATATCCACAACATAAGTTCAAGCTCAGCAATCAAGAAAGGCCGACAATGTAAAGATGGAAATAAAGGAGCAACAGAAGAATACAAGATGCAAGCTCAAGGCAACACAGGAGCCAATTGAAGATAGATAAGATTTTGTAATTCTTAGTTTAGTCTAGCTTCTTGTTTTCTTTTAACACGGTGTAATGAGGAGGTGAGTAAGCAGCAATAGTAGTGACAGTAAAACTACAGTTCCTTGGTAGTCCCAGCTATAAAAACTTTCGACCTACATTGACATGATTCCCTTTTAGCCAGTGATATGTAGGAGACCTCTGAAGCAAAGGTTCGGTCAAATGTTTTTTGAAAAATACTTCTCACGGAGTGCTCAAATGGCCAAAAATCGCTCGTATCCGCTCACTTATCTTTGTACAAAAACTCTTCGAGTTTTCGGGCAAAGAGGGGCAGCTGTGAGCATGTGATTTTATCCCTATATGAGAATTACTCCAAAAACTTCAAAATAAAAGAGTTTTGTGTTGTTTGCAATATTTATGGATTTTATGTTATTTTTTTCTCTTATTGTTTGCGTTAGTGTGTCCATGTTCATTTGTTTAAATAAATAAAAATACAAAAAATATATTGCATTTTATATAAAATTCAAGTTTCCAATTAAGAGTAATTAAGTTTGTTTTATGAAAATGAAAAATCATCATGAAAGTAATATATTTTTGCATTTTTTTAATTGTTTAATGTCCAAATTGTGTGATTGTCTTTTAAATTGATATTTAATTGCTCATGATAATTACTACTTGATGTTTTTATTATTTAAGTTAGAATTTTTAGGTTTTATTAATTAGAAATTAAGAAAAAGAAATAAAGAGAAAGTTCGAATTTGGGCTGCCCCAAACAGCCTTTGAACCAGGCCCAATCCGCCCCTTTACCCGGTCCAGAGAATCAGTCCAAACAGACCTTCAAACGACGTAGTATAGGGAGAATACTATGTCATTTCATGGTCCACGAATCTTAGCCATTTGTTTTTCCCCAATCCAACGGTCATGATCAGCCCTCCATACCATTCTAACCAAACCTGACCCGTCTAACCCAGAGGCCCACTGGTCTCACTTAATCCATACGACACCGTTTCATCAAGTCACCAAATCCAGGCCGTTGATCTTAAATGATTCAACAGACCTAATTGATTGATTAATTTTAATACCTAAAGAACACCTTTACCTGTCTCAGATCCAAACCCTTCCCTTCCATCTCTCTCAGAGACGACACCGCCAAAGCCACCGCACTCTGCCTACTGGAATGCGGCTCGCGGTGGTTTCGGAGGGCCAAATGCCACCATTTTAACACCATGGCACCTCCAAGACCCCCTTCTTTCCAACCCCTAGCACGATTTATCTCGAATCAAACCAGAGCTCCTCGAATCTTCAATCGAAGATTCGAGCCAAAACCAACTTACACCAATCAGTCCCAAATCGATACCATACATTCTCCTAACCTCCCAAATAATCAAACCAGTCATGGTTTAGCTCGAATCTAACCAGAAAACCCCGAGCCCCAAAGTGACCGTATGAACCCTAAAAATCCAAATTTGGGTTGCCGACTAGGTTCGATAGGTAATTGAGGTCCAATGGACCTTAGCCTCGGTGTTCTCAACTGAGAAAACCCTAATTAATGTCCGCTTGGCCCCAAAAAATTCAAGTTCAAAATAATTCCCTGATCCACTTTGATTCTTGATTTCTTATGAGGTAATTTTCTTCTCTCCAATTGTATTTTAATGTTTGGTAATGCGTTCAGTCTTAGTATTTTGATTTATTTTTTATTTCGTTAATTAGTCTGCTTCTTCTCCGTCTGACCATTTAGCAGGTCTAAATTATTTCTTTTTGTTTGTTTTGTTAATTAGAATAAATCACATGTGTAGTTCGTTAAGGTCGTGTAGTAATTAGTTCGTATTTTTTGATCCCCTGAGTTTGCCTGTAAAAAAGGAACCACGAGTTTGTTTGTCGATTATCGTTATCAATTATGTACTGTAATTGACCAAATCGAATGTCGTCGATTAATTTCGTAGGCCTGTTTGTTGGAACATTGGACAATAATTAGCACGGCTAAATTGATCCAAAGTCACTGTTAGATTTTAGCCTTAACTGTTTGTCATTCCAAATTAGGTGGGAATTGGATATAGTGGTTTAATTTTAATTTAGAAATCAGAAAATAACAGCTAAGTTTCAAGAGTGCATTGCACATAAAAATGGGCTAGTGGAACCTGCTGGACAGCAGGGTGTTCCATTAGTTTTTGCCTTTAGGATTTGTTTAATTAGTAGAACCCACACTTAGACAATTTTAAGTAGCAAAAACAGAGAAGAATATGGGCTGGCCAGTTATTAAAAGTATTTTCTACTAGGCTGAATTGTTAAACATGCGGTTAAGGGGGCATCTTTGAGATAAAAAGAGAATTCTAGGTTGGTATGAGTATTTTATTAAGCTGCCAAAAATAATAGATAACATGGGGAATTGATTAAGCGAATAGCTGACCATACACCTTTGAATTGAATAATGTATTTATACACTTAGTGGTGGGAGTTAGGGAATAATATGGGTATTATATTTTTTAAATAAACTTAGTGTTTAAACAGGCTGGAAGGGTCAGTCCTTTTTAGTTATATGATGAAAGTTTTTAGAATAGTGAAAAAAAAGATAACGGGCATAGAGAAAACAAGAGAGAGAGAGAGTTTTTGGCAGTCAGTTTAGCTCAATTAACACTGGTCCATTAAAAAATACTAAATGCATTTTTTTATTGATTCTTTGGCTGAAAATTTGATCAATTCTATTTGCTTCTGTTTATTGAGGTTTCTATAAAGTTTACTGTTGGTTTTCGAGTGGTATTGGTTCATTCAAATTGGTTTTAAGTCAATTTAGTATATTTGTCAAGGTTTGAGCATTTCTAGATCATCTGCTTTTCGAGTTTGAGTTTGTTTGAGCTGTTGAAAGTTTTCTATTGTTTCATTGGTTCACTGGGATCTGTTTGCTATTGTTGTTTGTTGAGTCCTCACTATTTGTGCTTCTTAATTCCAGGTACATGTTCTGGATCTCCCCTGATGTAGATTTCCAAACTTGAAACGAAATAAAGCTATGCATGTTTTCTCATGTATGGTCCCTGTTTATTTGGGGTCATTGTAGTTCGATTAAATTTTTAATTAGCAAAATCTTCACTGTAATAAACTTGGACGGTTGAACTGTATTTCATTTTATTCAGTCATGCTAAGCTCTAGTAATAAAATTAGTTTTGTATGATGTGATAGGTTAAATGTAGAAATGAATTAGAATCCATTAGGTTTCATTACTGTTATTGGGTAGGAATCTTCAAATTGTCTTAAAATCTTACTATCATGTTTCAAATATTATTTTGAGTCCTGCGCGAGTTACTGAGCATGCTGGTATTAGCTTTGCTCCTGTGATTTAATAAGTGTATGCGTGATAGCAAGGGAATCGTGCTAGTTAATGTTAAGGCTGTTTCAATTTGTTAGAAAAATAGTGATGCAAGGTTTATTTGGAATTGTCCAATTAGTTAATTATTAAAATATGCTAAGAATTCAACAATTGAATCTTTCTCCTTTATTTACTTTTGAATGGAATCAGTAACTAAGGTTTTTCATTTGTTTGGAGCATTGTGCTTCTAAGGTTCAATAGCCTTGAGAGGCTAGGGACTCAAACTCGAGTATGATAGTCCAATGGTCGTTGCGTTGGTTTTCAAGGAGTTGGGCTCTTCGTTGGGCCCAAATGAAACGATCCCCTTCCAAATGTGTATGACTTCTGATAGGATCGTTGTTTTTTTTTATAACAATTAGTCCTTCTCCGCATAAGCTATTAAATATTCAGGATTTCCACTGTGTTTAATTAATTAGCCTCTTAAAGTAATTTGGAGGTGAGCCATAGTAGATAACAAATAGTTTATAACTCCCCGAGCTTTTAGTTTAAATATCCTTTAAAATAGAATCAAGGTGTGCCTCGCCACATAAATTACACATTGCAGGGCCCTCGATGAAAGGATGTAATAATTGGATAGTATTCGGGATAAGCCGTTTAGTGAATTTCACGGCCTTCCCAAACGAAATAATACTAGTTGCTTTAGGCACACTTTTAATAATTTTATCTTTCTAAATACGGGTGTGAATTTCATGCGACCAAAATCCCAATCCAAAAATGTTGAATAAGAACGTGTCGAGGATCCAGGTGCATTTCATGACGTGATCCAAAAGCGTGTTCATAAACGACGTTCACTTTCTTAAATAAATAATAATTGACAAAAGTGGTAAATAACTTTCAAATTGCATTGTAGGTTAACATGTATTAATATCATATTTTAGCCAATATAGTGGTTGAGCGACCGTTCTAGAACCACGGAACTCGAGAATACCTAACACCTTCTCCCGGGTTAACAGAATTCCTTACCCGGATTTCTAGTTTGAGACTGTTAAACAAAGTCAAACCCTTTCCTCGATATGGGATTCAAACCGGTGACTTAGGACATCATAAATCTCCCAAGTGGCAACTCTGAATCTTAAATAAAACGAATCCCATTTCGATTGTCCTTAATTTGAAAAAACTCTTACTTTACTATATCCTTTCCCAGGATGTAGTAAATGTCGATAAGCTATTAAGAAAAATGAGGTGTGACACTGCTCTCAATAAGGAATAGTAGCCGGGAGATCTCTTGGTATCCCGGGGATCTCTTGGTATCCTCATCATATGCACCAGGGATCTCTTGGTATCCTGAGGATCTCTTGGTATCCCCATCACATACACTGGGATCTCTTAGTAACCCGAGGATCTCTTGGTATCCTTATCATATACACTGGGGATCTCTTATCCCGAGGATCTCTTGGTATCCCAATATATATAGAAATACATGTTCGAGGGATCTCTTGGTATCCTACACCCTCAATCCAGAATAAATCAAGTACATAGGGATCTCCCGGGAAGCCGTCCCGTAGTCCCAAATTAAACACAGAACTACAAAAACTCAAAACCCTAAAGTTTGGTTTATGAACTTTTACCCCAAATTACCAAGTTTTTGAACCTAAATGCGAATTCCAATGATGTATTTAGCTATATAATGATGACATATAATGAAAAGGGATCAAGGAAATGTTTCCCAATGATTTTCTCTTCAAAACTCACTCAAAATTGCCTTCTCCCGAGTTCTCAATCAATTTTAAAACTTATGAAATTAAACCTCGAATTTGATACTTATGCACAGTTGTTTCCACTTATGCCAACAAGGGACCGCTTCTATAGTCCCACTTAAGCGGCAAAACAATCGCTTGTGCGGCTTCTCATTAAAGGGAAGATTCCGCTTCTGCGGAGAAATATCCACTTCTGTGGTACCGCTTATGCGGTCATTCAACCGCTTTTGCGGTTCCTGAGGGGGAGACCAAATCTCGCTTCTGCAATAAGGGTGCCGCTTTTTCGGCTCCAATTCTGCGGTCCCCAAACCGCAGAAGAGAAAATACCAGAACAATAAAAAACACCAGCTGCTGCAAACTTAGAGATTTTCCCCTGTTAACCACCCGAAATCATCCCGATGCCCCCGACACCTCAACCAAAAGTACCAATACCACCTAATGCCTTATTTTAACTTGTACCAACCCTTAAAACACCTCGAACAACTCTGGAAACCCGATTAAATCAAGGATTCAAGACTAAGAACTTCAAATTCTATCAAAATACGCTTTCCATAAAAAACCTAACCAAACCTCGTCCGAATGACTTGAAGTTTTGCACACATATCCCAAATGAAACGACGGAGCTACAACAACTTCCAAAATTCAAATCCGACCCTCAGATCAAATACTCACTATCGGACCGAAAACTTCAAAAATTTGAACTTTGGCATTTAAAGCCTAAATGAGCTATGAACCTCCAAAATATATTCTGAATACGTTCCCAACCCCGAATTCACCTAACGAAGATAAGGGAACCATCGAATTTCCATTTCAAGGCCGTCTTCACACTATCCGAATATGGATCATTTTTCAGCTCTAAAGCTCTCATTTAGGGACTAAGTGTCCCAAAATACTCCGAATCCTAACATTGAACGTCCCCGACAAACCAAAGTAGCAGAAATAAACTTTGGGGAAGCAGTTAATGGGGGACTGGGGTGTAAATTCCAAAAATGACTGGCCGGATCATTACATATCTCAAAGTAACGGCAAATTCAAGAAGCGACCCAAGGACATCCGCCCTCGATATTACCTCCCGTAATGGAGCTATAGAATCCACTTCGTGGCCCCATCATGGCTAAACCCCGAAAGGCTAAGTAGTGTCTTCTCTAGTACAAGACCAATTCTCAAAAGCTCTCACCGAAGGAAATCAGCAAGCCTCCCCCCTAAAAGGTCAGAGCCCAAAGGCACTACCTGTATCTTCAAGGTCAGTACCCCGTAACCCAAAACTTGCTCTTCCCATGCGAGATGCAAAAGGTCCTCTGTGAGGCTATTTCACAACGGTTGAAAGCTCCCAGTAAAATCAAAGTAACATCCGAGCATGGGCGACTCCCTAAAGTAAGGCCTAACACATACGCATCAGAAGGGCTGTCTATGGCCCAAAAAGGCCCCTCAAATACATAAGGGAACAATCTTCTCCCCACGCCTTTCCCGATGGACCCGAGATACCATCGATTATCCCTATTTAATCAGAGGTACTCAACGGTATAAACATACCAGGTCGGCTTAAGATCGGTCAAAAGCTTGATTATGAGGCTCGAAGAAAGCTACACCATCTAGCATAGGATCCGAAAAGCACTTGCATCCAAAATGGACACCGGCAGTTGACGACAAACGTAGATTTTTGAAGGCATGAAAACATATCGAAGAAAAGCAAAGGACTGAAAGCAGGTGCCAAGGAAAAGCATATTTATATTTACAAAAATCCTGATCTACAAGGCATCATTACAAAAACCCATAGGATATCTTTTACAAAAAGAAAAGGGATAGAAATACAGATAGTATGTATGTCCAAAAGAACATACGATGCACGTATAGCGCTTCCAAAAGCGTATTGCTGGTCCCATGACCTCAAAGACCATATATTCTGAACCCGGCCCCACCAAGATATCATCCCTATCTTCTCGGAATGCCATCTTCAAAAGGAAGTTGGGAGAAGAGCAAAATGACAAGGGGACTCCAGCTGAAGGCGAGAAGTGGCTGGGTAAAAGATTCGACAAGAACGGACTCCGCCTGCATGTTTCCCTCGAAGCCACTTCTAGAGACGTTGTCTCGGCCCAGAATGCAACATCCAAGTGGAGCCGATCATAACACCCCCCGGAATCCAAAGGGGATTTATCACGCTGGGCTGACGAAGGAGGGTGAGCATCAGTAGGTAGTCCAAAATCTTTCTCCGAGATTGGAGGACACTGACCCCCTATGTCTCTATACCGAGCCAGCAACAATAACAACAATAACAACATCACTACAGGACAAGCCTGTCTCACACAAAAGATCGTGGCTGATCCATGGCTTGACTGACACAAGGACTTAAGGCCATAGGCTTTAAAAATTGTAGAACAATGAAGGTTGGAAGAATAGTAGGGAAATCAAGAAGAACGTATGTCGACGGAAGTTTGAATGAAGGATTGATCACAAGGGAGTCCCATATATATAGGGGGAGAAAAATAGAGTAACCAACGGTGCCATTATTGCCCTTGAAAAGTGTAACAACGGGCAAAATTAATGCGTTCATAGAAGATGAAACGATTGCGACAAAATGGTGGCATAGAAGGGCAACAACGATGATAAGCGAGGAATTATAACATTTTTAATAAGGTTCTAAAGAAGCAGGAAGGAAGAACGCCTCAACTTCTGTGGGAAAAGGCTAATCCACCGGCGTAATGGCATGTTGAGGACCGCGAAGAGGAGTCAAAAATATTTCTTATCACTACCCGCTAAGTAACGCGGAGACTATCTATATGTAGGGAAATTGGAAAATCAATTTTCCTCGACATAGTGCTTCGAAGAGTAAATCCCGAAGGCATGGGATCTTGGTTCATTTCCCCATCGAAGACCTATCTGATGCCTTGTCTAGATCAAGTATCGATTAAGGCCCTGATTCGCGAAGATATTCCTCGAGGGATGTGATTGGAGCCTACGAGACTTCTCCAACAGCTCGGCGCTAGTTCTCCTACAAAGAAATGCAGTCTGTCACATCTCATTTTTATTATATTTATCTATTATATAAAAAGTTTATAGGCCCCCCATTTTTCTATAAAGGAGGGGTCACCTACATCTTGTAAAGCATCATCTCTCCCATTGGCCTAAAAAGCAAGAAATAATATCTCTCTCTCTCTTTCTTCTAAGTAATGAGCGTTCTCCAACTCTGAGGTCGCCCTGACATTCTATTGTTCTTTGTTTGTTCTTTAACTTTACTAATATTAAGTAATATTCATAGATAGATATTATCTCGATTTGCCTATGATATCTTGAGATCACCCTAAGCATTTTATTGTCCTTTTCTTTATTCTGCATCATTGGCTCAAGATTGACGGTATAAACCCTTATATACGCATATTATCTATTAGCCCTTTCCCGACTACCCTCGGTAAGTTACATTCGATAGGCTCGAGGTAGGTTTGAGGTCTGGCCCCAAGGTATCTGCTAGCTCGCTTTAAGCTCGAGAACACCCCTATTAGTTTGGTTATCGCCCGTATAGCTTTTACTATTTTGTTCTATACTCAACGCTAATTCACCCTTCCAAACGAGCTCGGGAATAGATCACATATTTTTAGAGTTCCATTTACAAATTTAATTGATGTTACCATTTTCACGGTAAATAGAAAGCACGGTTCATTTGACCTTTTGGTCCTTACAAATTTTCCCATCGAGACCCCAATGCCATAAAATAATTTCCTCGCAACAAAGTTAACATTCAAGGGTAGTGCCCCCCCCCCCCCAATATTCAACGTTGATTGTAAAGAAGCCTTGGATACTATTTAATTTTTATAAGTTAGCACGATCAATGATTGCCTCGTTAATAACTTTTCCAAAAAATCCATTTGAGACAAAACTGATCTAAGGAAAAAAGAGTGGAATGCGTGCTTTCAAACATAAAGACTTTGTATCGAGGATGTAAGGCCCCGTAAAATTTTTGTGCATAAAACCTAGTAGCTATGGTGTCATGGTCCGAATAATGTGTTAGGAATGCGTAGAATTCTTCGCGGCGAGCTTGCTCGCCGCGGTTCGGACCCTTGGTAGTTATTTAAGTTTCAAAAATGTAGAGAATTAATTTTTCCGAAAAATGTCAAATATGCGGTCAAGAATGCGACCGCAAACCTGACATGCGGACCGCATTCTTGCCGCAAAACGTTCCAGAGAGTTGCCCAAAATCGTGTCAAAAGTGCGGTCAATATGCGATCGCATGTCAAATCTGTGGTGCACTTTTGCGACCGCAGAATCAACATGCGGTCCGCATAGTGACCGCATTCCTTAACAGAACCTGTATAAAATTTGGGGCAATTCTGCGGTCACTATGCGGACCGCATGTTGATTCTGCGGTCGCATAGTGCACCGCATAATTGACCCCGGCCCGGATTTTTGTAACATTTTGACCCGATCTCTTCTTTAATATAACACCTTTCTTCTTCATTTTATCATATCATCTCACCAAAATTAGAGAGAGAAGAGAGGGTTTTTAGAGAGAGAAGTTCTTCATCTTCAAAGATTGTTCCAACTACTTAATTCCAAGGATTCTAGGGCAAAGATTCAACATTCCCAATCTTTTCAAGGTAAAAACCCTAACTATTTTCTTTGATTTTCAGTTTTAATTGGGTAAAGAGAGGTTTGCATATAATAGCTTTTAAAAATAGAATTTTTACACTCATGCATGATTATTTAACTTGATCTCTAGTAAAAAGAAGTGAGTAGAAGTAAGAGTCTTCAAGAACAAGGTTGGCAAGAGTAGGATATCTTGTGTAAGCATAAAGTAGGAGGAAAAATCATCACTAGGTATGTATGGCTAATTTTGATTCTTGTGAAATCGCCTATATGTGTGAAGTTTGTTTGTTTCGTGTTAAATTGACAAATTGTGTGAAATTCTTGATGTTGTTGTTGGATATTCAAAGTTTGTTGTCGAGCTATGAGTGATGTAAAATGAGAGTTTAATTTGGCAAAAGAATTGTGAATAATGACTATGATGGCCTATATGGCATCTTGTGGAAAACAAACGAAACACTTGAGAATTGGTTTATTGTGGAAAGAGATGAAACACTTGAATTGTGGAAATATTGTAACATGGTTGTGATATTGAATTGAGAAGAAATTGAGAACATGAACCAATGTGTAAGTTACTTATTTGAACTTGTTGAAATTGTGTGTAGTGCCTTATCTGCTGTTTGAAATTGTTGTGTTTTCAACTGTAAGGCGGGGTCGTGTTGCGCGCCGCAACGTGGTGAAATAAGGTGTGGGTTGGGGTGATAAGGGTGGCCGAGGTAATAAGGGTGGTCCGGGGCAATAAGGATGGAAAGCGATCGAAATCGCTATTGAAAATTGATACAAAAATCAATAATGTGAAATTGTGAAAGGAGACAGCAGGAGAGTTTGCAACCTGTGGGGCACCGATTGCCCCTTTGTTTGACTACTTGTGCTTTACGTGATTGATTGGTTATTGTTAAATTGGTTGATTGTAGAAAGTGCTTTGTGTGAGAATTATTTGAAATGAGGAAAATGTGGAAACATGGTTGGCTCTGGCTTAATTAATTGTTGATGTAATTTAATGGCTTGAGTTTACTTGGGACAAAGTTTGTCCATACATACCAGTACAATTCAAGTGTACTGACGTCCCTTTTGCCGGGGCGCTACATTCGTGTCATGATTGTAGGTGGATCAGTAGCAGGCACTTCAGCTCATCGGCAGTAGTATCCTTCTCCTTCCACTGCCCGTTTTGGTGAGCCCCTTTCTTCCTCGGGGCCTTGTGTGGTTCATGCCACTTCGGTTTAGATTTCATTTTGGTTTTGTAAGGTATAGCCGGAGCCTTGTTACCGGCAAGTATTGTATTTCCCTTTTTGTATCCTAGAGGCTCTGTAGACATGTAAACTGTGGGACTCCAGTATTATGTATACATTATGTTATGTTGGGCGTTGTAAAAAAATTGCAATCTTGTTAATGAATCACTCGTATCATTTTATTTGTTTAATGTGAAATCATTCATGGTTAGTAATATATTTGGTTAATGAGAAACAATCAACACAGGGGTAACGCGTGGGAATGAAAGGCACCCAGGTACGCTTGACTGGGGCAACCCGGTCAGGCGCCGGTCATGTTCCTCGATTTGGGGCGTGACAGAGGAGTCCATCGCTATTTTTGATCAAACACATGCAAGAATTCATTTAAAATATAAATGAAAACTGAAGGGGTCATACCTTAGTAGTAGTATTGTTTTAAGTGTGATATGTTTTAAGTGTTTGGTACTTGTTGGTCGTTCATCGTGCCAAGCTTGAAGGATCTTTTTCCTGTGACTTCGAGATTATAGTACTACCCTTCCCAGTTCGGACCAAATTTTCCTTCATTTGGATTTTGGGTGTTTAGCATTATCTTCCTCAGTACCAAGTCTATCACATTAAAGTATTGAAGTTTGGCCTTTGATTATAATACCTCTCGATTTGTTATTTCTGGGCAGCCAATCGAACAAGGGAAGCTTCACTTCGTTCATCCAATAGTTCCAGGTTCGTTTTCATGGCCTCGTCATTCAATTCTTTTGTTGCATATCAGAATCTGATGCTTGGATCCCCAAGTTCGACCTGTATTAAAGCCTCTGTGCCATAAACCAAAGAGAATAGGGTAGCCCTGGTACTGGACTTCGAAGTTGTGCGATATGCCCAAAGGACTTCCGGCAAGATTTCTCTCCATTTTCTGTTAGCGTCGATCAACCTTTTCTTATGGTTTTATATTATGGTTTTGTCAGTTGATTCGGCTTGCCCAATTTTTCTAGGATGATAAGGCATTGATAAGATCTTTTTGATCTTGAGGCCTTAGAGAAATTTGGTCACCTTGCTGCCGACAAATTGTTTTTCGTTCTCACGTGTAATTTCGAATGGTATCCCGAATTGACATACAATATGGTCCTAAATGAAGTCGATGACTTTTTTTCCGTGAAATTCTGATAGGAATTTGCATCAACCCACTTAGGAAAATAGTCAGTCATTAATAAAACAAATTAACCCATACCTAACAACGATGGAAGAGGGCCGACAATGTCTATCCCCACTTCATAAATGGCCATGAGGATAAAACCGAATACAGTAGCTCGCTGGGCCAACGAATCATCAGAGCATGCCTTTGAATTTATCATATTTTTGCAGAAACTCCTTTGCATATTTTTCCATATCAATCCATTAATATCCGACTCAGATTACCTTTTGGACCAATGATTCGGTGCCTGAGTGATTCCCACATGTGTCTTCATGGACTTCCCTCAAAATATACTTGCTATTTACTGGTCCCAGACATATCGCTAGTGAACTGTTGAAATCCTTCTAAGTAAGTTTCCATTTCGAACAAGCTAAATCGGGCGGCCTTTGTGCGCAGCTGCCTCGATTCCTTTGGATCTAAAGGAAGTATTCCGTTGTTCAGATAGTCTATGTACTTGTTTCTCCAATCCTAAGTTAAACTTGTGGAATTTATCTCGGCATAGCCTTCCTTGACCACTGACCTTATGAGTTATACAACCTTTGATAGCAACACGATAGGGATTCAAGAATTACTAAAGAAACAACAAGAAATGTGCGGAAGCTAAAAGAAAATAAAGAAATGAATACAAGAAAAAAAGTAAAGATAGATTGAATTCAAGAAAGAGTTTCTTGAATTCAAGAAGTCTATTCTTAAAGTTGAATCCTAACAACAACAATTAGCTAACAAAGAACTAATCGCCTTTGGTAGAAATTAAAAACAAGAAAGAGATTGTGAAACCCGACCCTTTAGAATAACAAGAACAGCAATAAGCCTAAACTTATCACCTTTCTTGAATACCTAGAAGTGATCTAAGATTTCAAAAAAGGGTTTAATTCTTACCACCTTAAGTAGAGTCTTGAAGATTGAAGAATAAATCCAAGAGTAGCCACACCAGAGTGCAAAACAATCTCACAAATTTAATTGATAATAATCTGAATAATCTACCTAAAAACAAAGAAGATACCCCTTTATATCGAGGGTGATCATGAAATTATCCTTAAATATTAGGAAATAAAGTCCTAAACTACTTTGGACAACAAGTCCAACTAAAATAGGAAAAGGTAAAACTCTAGAAAACCAAAACCAAGTCAATCTTGGAAAGTAATTCTACCAATCTTAGGAAAAGGAAACTATTAACCTTAACTAACTAGGAAAGCAATAAATATGTCCTAACAAACTAGGAAAATTTAGGTGCCTAATTCAGGTGCCTTTATGGCTGGTGCATGGACCCCAATCAACCTCCTCTTGGACTTGGACTTGGACCACAAAATGAGTGTAGCACTTAGCTAAATTCTCTACATAATTTTGTAGATCTTGTTCCACCATTAGTGCCTTCTTGATCTCCCATTGAAGGCCAATAATCTTGTCTTGCTTCTCCTTAGCTTGAGACCTCGTGAATGGCCTTCTTGGAGCTTCTACAGCTTTATCCTTGTCCATGAAGCTATCATCCCCCTCCTCTTGAAAAGAATTCATCCTCAAATTTGAACCTACATCGAACAAGGATAAGTCAGCAATATTAAAAGTAGTACTTACTTGAAACTTACCTGGAAGGTCCAATTTGTAGGCATTATCTCCAATTCGTTCAAGTACTTTAAATGGTCCATCTCCTCTAGGGTGCAATTTCGTCTTCCTTTTTGAAGGAAATCTCTCCTTCCTCATATGAACCCAAACCAAATCACCAAGCTCAAAAATAACTAATTTTCGACCTTTATTCCGTCGTTTAGCTACTTGCTCATTCCTCCTCTCAATTGCAAGTCTCGTATGCTCATGAAAGTCTTCATCAAGTCAGCTTTCTTCTTTCCATTAAGACTAACTATCTCATTAGTAGGCAAGGTCAATAAGTCAAGGGGTGCAAGGGGGTTAAAACCATAAACAACTTCAAGAGGAGAATAACCAGTAGATGAATGAACAATTCGATTGTAAGCAAATTCTACCATAGACAAGTGCTCCTCCCAAGAAGTTAACTTTCCTTTCAGAACAGCCCTTAACATATTTCCTAAAGTTCTATTTACTACCTCAGTTTGCCCATCAGTTTGTGGATGACACGAAGTAGAAAACAACAACTTTGTGCCCAATTTTCCCCAAAGCACATGCCAAAAGTGGCTTAGAAACTTAGCATCCCTATTGCTAACAATAGGTCGAGGTATACCATGCAATTTTACAACTTCTCTAACAAATAAATCAGCAACATGAGAAGCATCATTAGTCTTTAAACAAGGAATAAAACGAGCCATTTTTGAGAACCTATCTACCACACAAAGATGCTATCCTTACCATACATTGTTCTAGGCAGTCCTAACACAAAGTCCATAGAAATATCAATCCAAGGTGAAATAAGCATAGGTAATGGCGTGTATAAACCATGTGGCAACACATTAGATTTAGCTTGTTTGCATTCAATGCATTGAGCACAAAACGTTTTGACATCTTTTCTCATATTAGGCCAAAAGAAATTTTCAGCAAGGATGTCAAGTGTTTTAGGCACACCAAAGTGCCCCATAAGTCCCCACAATGTGCTTCCCTCACAAAAACTTCTCGCAAAGAACAATTAGGGACACAAAGCTTATTCTCTTTAAAAAGAAATCCATCTTTCATATTATACTTCTCAAAAGGCCCATTTAAACATGCTGAAAATGCGACATTAAAATTAGAATCATCAACATATAATTCCTTAATATGATCAAATCCCATCAATTTAGAAGTAAGAGTAGAAACAAGAGTGTACCTTCTTGAAAGCGCATCAGCAACTATATTGTCTTCACCTTGCTTGTAGCTAATCACATAAGGAAATGTCTCAATGAATTAGACCTATTTGGCATGTCCTCTACTCAATTTCCCTTGGATTTTCTAGTATCTTAAGGACGCATGGTCAATTTTTATCACAAACTCCTTTGGCCACAAATAATGCTGTCATGTAGCAAGAGCCCTTACCAAGGCATACAATTCTTTATCATAAGTAGAATAATTCAATGCAGCACCATTCAGCTTCTTACTAAAATAAGCGATTGGCTTCGAATCTTGCATTAAAACAGCCTCAATACCTCTATCAGATGCATCACATTCAATTTCAAAAGTCTTATTAAAATCGGGTAATTGTAACAAGGGACCACAACACAATTTATCTTTTAAAATATTAAATGCAAGCTCTTGTCCTTTTCCCCAATTAAAGACCTTATCCTTCTTAATGACTTCAGTTAAAGGTGCAGGATTGAACTAAAATCTCTAATAAATCTCCTATAAATGCTAGCAAGTCCATGGAAACTTCTAACTTCAGTAATGCTATTAGGTGTAGGCCAATCTTTAATTGCTTTGATTTTATCATGATCTACTTCAACACCTCTAGAACTCACAACAAAACCCAGAAAAACTACCTTATCTACACAAAACGTGCACTTTGATAGATTTTCATACAGTTGTTGCTCCCTAAGCTCATTACAAACTTGTTTCAAATGTTCGACATGTTCTTCTAAAGATTTAGAAAAGATCAGAATATCATCAAAATAAACGACTACAAATTTTCCATGAAAATCCTTAAAGATATGGTTCATTAACCTCATGAATGTACTAGGTGCATTAGTTAACTCGAACGGCATCACTAACCATTCATACAATCCATATTTAGTTTTAAAGGCAGTTTTCCACTCATCTCCAGGATTCATTCTTATTTGATGATAGAATTCTTCGCGGCGAGCTTGCTCGCCGCGGTTCGGACCCTTGGTAGTGATTTAAGTTTCAAAAATGTAGAGAATTAATTTTTCCGAAAAGTGTCCAATATGCGGTCAAGAATGCGATCGCAAACCTGACATGCGGACCGCATTCTTGCCGCAAAACATTCCAGAGAGTCTCCCAAAATCATGTTGAAAAGTGCGGTCGATATGCGATCGCATGTCAAATCTGCGGTGCACTTTGCGACCGCGGATCAAGCATGCGGACCGCATTCTGGCCGCATTCCTTAACAGAACCTGTGTAAAATTTGGGGCAATTCTGCGGTCACTATGCGGACCGCATGTTGATTCTGCGGTCGCATAGTGCACCGCATAATTGACCCCGGCCCCGATTTTTGTAACATTTTGACCCGATCTCTTCTTTAATATAACACACTTCTTCTTCATTTTATCATATCATCTTACCAAAATTAGAGAGAGAAGAGAGGGTTTTTAGAGAGAGAAATCTTTCATCTTCAAAGATTGTTCCAACTATCTTAATTCCAAGGGATCTTAGGGCAAGGATTCAACTTCCCCAATCTTTTCAAGGTAAAAACCCTAACTATTTTCCTTGACTTTCAGTTTTAATTGGGTAAAGAGAGGTTTGCATATAATAGCTTTTGAAAATAGAATTTTTACACTCATGCATGATTATTGAACTTGATTTTTAGTAAAAAGAAGTGAGTAGAAGTAAGAGTCTTCAAGAACAAGGTTGGCAAGAGTAAGATAGCTTGGGTAAGCATAAAGTAGGAAGTTAACGAAGAAAACTCACCACCAGGTATGTATGGCTAATTTTGATTCTTGTAAAATCGCCCAAATGTGTGCGAATTGTTTTGGCATGTGTCAAATTGAGAAATTTTACGTAATTCTTTGATTTCCTTGTTGAGCATTTGATTGATGTTGAACTACGTGTGGTGTGGTATGAAATATGAATTGAAAGATAAAAAGGTAATCGAGATTGGTAAAGAATTGGGAACAACCATTGTGATGGCATATTTGGCTTATTGTGGAAGGAATTTGAAACACCTTAATTGTGGTAAATTGTTGAACATGATTATGTGGGCATTTTCGATTTTGGAATACTTGTAACTTGGTTTTGATATTGGCTTGAGAAGAAATTGAGAACATGAACCAATGTGTAAGTTGCTTATTTGAACTTGTTGAAATTGTGTGTAGTACCTTATCTGTTGTTTGAAATTGTTGTGTTTTAAAATGTAAGGCAGGGTCGTGTTGCGCGCCGCAACGTGGGAAAATAATGTGTGGGTTGGGGAGATAAGGGTGGCCGAGGTAATAAGGGTGGTCAGGGGCAATAAGGATGGAAAGCGATCGAAATCGCTATTGAAAATTGATATAAAAATCAATAATGTGAAATTGTGAAAGGAGACAGCAGGAGAGTTTGCAACCTGGGGGGCACTGATTACTCCTATGTTTGACTACTTGCAATTTATGTTGTTGATTGGTTGTTGTTCTATTTGTTGACCTTGAATGTGCTTGTGTTGAGGCTTATCTGAAATGAGTAAAAGGTGGAAAATATGGTTGGTTGGCTTGATTAGTTTTAATGTAATTTAATGGCTTGAGTTTACTTGGGACAAAGTTTGTCCATACATACCAGTACAATTCAAGTGTACTGACGTCCCTTTTGCCGGGGCGCTACATTCGTGTCATGATTGTAGGTGGATCAGTAGCAGGCACTTCAGCTCATCGGCAGTAGTATCCTTCTCCTTCCACTGCCCGTTTTGGTGAGCCCCTTTCTTTCTCGGGGCCCTGTGTGGTTCATGCCACCTTTGTTAAGATTTCATTTTGGTTTTGTAAGGTATAGTCGGAGCCTTGTTACCGGCAAGTATTTTATTCCCTTTTGTATCCTAGAGGCTCCATAGACATGTAAACTGGTGGGATTGTGGCCTATGTATATGTATGGGGCGTTGTGAATATAAATTATGAACTTGTTAGTGAATCAATCACATGGTTATGTTTATGCATTATGAAATCAGTCATTATTGGTAAAATATTTGGTTAATGAGAAACAATCAACACGGGGGTAACGCGTGGGAATGAAAGGCACACAGGTCCGCTTGACTGGGGCAACCCGGTCAGGCGCCGGTCATGTCCCTCGATTTGGGGCGTGATAAACTTGGTATCAGAGCCTAAGGTTTTAAAGTGTCCTAGGATGTCTCGGAGCCGTGTCTAGTAGTACCCTTCTTATAGGTGTGTTGTCGACCACATTATATAAGTAGGGGGCTGCACGGACATTTAGGAACATTACCTTCTTCAACATTCCAAATCGTGCGATAAAGCTTGACTATAAGATTGTTTTATAACCCGTGCGTTGAGATTCAAGGTAAGTTTAAATGCTCTTTCGTCTATTTCATGTAGTGTTGTCATATGTCATGACCAATGGGAAAAGACATGGGTATTATGGAGATTGCACATGTATCTTGTTGAATAAAATGTATGAATATATATAGTATAAGTACATAGTACTACAAGTATACTTTATTTGGGGAAAGGATTAGAAGTGATTACCCGCACGAAGAGGCATTGATTTGATGATTGATATGTAAGCTTAAATAGCACGCGTGGTTAGTGCAAGAAGTATATAATTGATCGTAAGGTGTGAAAGAATATTGGTTATATAAGCACGTGATATATGAGAGAAAGACTAGGAGATTAATGGTGAGAGTGTAAGTGTCTCACATGAGGTAAAAAGTTACGAAATGAGACTCAATTGGACCCTAGGCGAGAAGACCCTTGTCTCACGAACTTTATAAGGACCTAGAAATGTACATAAAGGATATACGTGGGGACTTGGAATCCCATACCTGCGTGGCTGAATAGGAGAAGGGAACTTATGAGATCATTACTATGGTGACTTAAACTTTCCTAATAGTCGAGTATACATATAAGAGGGATAGATATATGAGGCATATGTCCCTAAAGTTCCTAAACTAAAGACTTGTGTCAAGATCCAGGACATTTTCCCCATGTGGGAGAGGGAGGACCATCGTGAGGCCACTTAAATACAATGAAACAAGAGCGAGACCATGTAGCTATGATATTTGAATATTTTGGTGAAGACATATGTGGTCTAGAAAAGAGATTAAGGAATGTAAATTCTTCACGCATGGCAATGTGACTGATAGGGTCAACGATTCTAGAAAATAAGAGTATGTTTGTAAAGAGACTTTTACTTGTCATAAGGTCAGGAGAAATGGGACCCAAGGAAGTACCATATGTCAAATGTGAAAGATTGCGAGTTCCTAGAATGGGCTAATCATAGATTTGTGATTTAAACAACGTTTCGGGATACTAAGAAAGCCAAAACGAGTGGGAGAAATAAATGTGTTGCCACAACAACCCAAGATGGTAATTGGGGCTTGATAGAGAGCCTCTAAAGAGCCTTACAAATAGATAAGTGTTAAGTGATGTTCAGACGAACACTCCTTGCTACATATATCCCAGTAAGAGTTAAGAGGTGAGCCGGATGGAATACCTAAGGTAAGAGACCACGTAATATATGGAAGAGTGCATGGCTATTCACTAACTAGGAAGAGTGAGGTGAGAAGAAATGGGGAGAAAACCTTTAAATTGAGACTGGTTATTTAAAGCAATTTTTGCATCAGAATGGTGGACTCACTTAGGGCACAAGTGTTAATAAAAGTTATAAGGGATTAACCGCAATGCAACCGACATGGGTGACACTGAATAGCAACTAAAGGGTCTAGAGATAGTTCATGTCTACACACAATGGGAAGTGAGATTATCGTTGGTGAAGTTGTGGTACTGTAAAATGATTAAACAAGACATAATGATTTTTCAGGTTCACGGGAGGCAGACAAATGTGTGGGGCAATAAAGCTATTATTTATGCTCTATCTGCAAATCAGGATGGGAATGAAAGGTTCGGAATAAATTGAAAGAGGATGAACACTCGTGACGGACTAGATGTGTTTAGCATGATAACTCTTAAGCCGCAATAACAGGGAACTTCATTGATAACTATAACATGGGAAATAAGGCGAGTTACTCATCGGAGATAGAATCAGGTGGACTAAGACTTACACTTAAAAGTTGTTGTTGAAGGATTGAGGAGGATTTAAAGTTTCAGAGAATACCCTTCTCGGGCTAGTGACCCTTCCTAAGTCATATGCATATAAAGGTTGTTGATATATGTTCTGAGAAGTGTTTAACCGTAAGGAGGGATGGTAGGAATTTTCACAGGGGAAGTAGTGCAGTTCTTAAATTCTATAATGCACATATGGGGAGAAGAGGTTGGTTAAGAAAAGTTAGAGCACAATGTTACCTTACCTTCGATGCAATGGCGTGCAAGTTAGTGTTATTCGGGGTATATGTGCAAATTAGCCAGTGCTATTCATTTGAGACAGGAGGTCATATGAGAAAACTCATTCAGCAATGCCTTTGGTTAAGAATTATGAAGAGTTAGTAGCAATTGTTCACATGGGATCGTAACCACATCAAGGAAATTATAGTGGAACTCAATTCGATGAAGGTCTTATGTAAGAGGAATATAATAAAGATGTTCCGCTAATGATGTAAAGTGTTAAGGTGATAGTTATGCCTCCAGAGTTTGTTCGGGTGTGTGTTGATGCAACACGGAAAGGTTAGAGTATGCTTTGAGATAACTCAAAAATCACGAGAAGAATTATCCGACACATGATTTGGAGCTCGCGGCAGTTGTGTTTGCTTTGAAAATATGGCGGAACTATCTTTATGGAGTTCATGTAGATGTGTTTTCAGACCACAAGAGCCTCCAGTATTTGTTCAAGCAGAAGGAGCTAAATCTGAGAAGCGGTGGTGGTTAGAATTGCTCAAGGACTATGATATGAACATATTGTACCATCCAGGAAAGGCAAATGTGGTAGCCGACGCTCTTAGTCGAAAATCCATGGGTAGTTTGGCTCATTTGGGTGTGGATCGGAGACCCCTGGCTCGAGAGGTTTACCAATTATCCAGTTTGGGGGTTCGTATTTCGGCGTCGGACGAGGGGGATATTTTGGTGCATAATGGAGCAGAATCATCATTGGTCGCGGAAATCAAGGAAAAACAATTCATGGATCCAGCATTGGTTCGGGTGAAGGAAGCAGTCATGAATGACAAGACCTCAGCATTTGTACTCAGCAGCGAAGATGGTGTATTGCGGTGTCAAGATAGGCTATGTGTTCCGGATGTGGACGAGCTTCGGGAAAGGGTAATGGTAGAGGCTCATATTTCCAGGTATTCGGTACACCCAGGTTCCACGAAAATGTATCATGACCTTAAGGAGATTTATTGGTGGAACGGTATGAAAAGGGATGTAGCAAGCTTTGTAGCTAAATGTCCGAACTGTCAACAAGTGAAGGCCGAGCATCAATGGCCCGGTGGATTAACTCAACTTATAGAAATACCAAGGTGGAAATGGGAGATGATCAATATGGATTTTGTGGTAGGGTTACCTCGCACTCAGCGTAAGTTTGACTCAATATGGGTGATAGTGGATCGACTCACCAAATCAGCTCACTTCCTGCCTGTCAAGTCCACTGATACTGCGGAGCAATATGCAAGATTGTACATCAAGGAGATAGTAAGACTTCATGGCACTCCACTTTCTATCATCTCAGATCGCGGGGCTCAGTTCACCGCTAACTTTTGGAAGAAGTTTCAGCAAGGTTTGGGAACTCGGGTGAATCTCAGCACAGCTTTCCATCCACAGACCGATGGACAGGCCGAGCGGACCATTCGGACGCTTGAAGATATGTTGCGGGCTTGTGTCTTAGATTTTAAAGGTAATTGGGATGAACACTTGCCACTGATAGAATTTGCTTACAATAACAGCTATCATGCTAGCATTCAAATGGCCCCGTTTGAGGCATTGTACGGGAGAAGATGTAGATCGCCAATCGGGTGGTTTGAGGTAGGTGAAGCGGAATTGCTAGGGCCAGATGTGGTGTACGAAGCTATGGAAAAGGTCAAGGTTATTCAGGAGAGGATGAAAACAGCACAGAGTCGTCAAAAGTCCTATGTAGACGTTCATCGAAGGGATTTGGAGTTTCAAGTCGATGATTGGGTGTTCTTGAGGGTATCTCCTATGAAGGGAGTCATGCGATTCGGAAAGAAAGGGAAATTGAGTCCTAGGTATGTCGGGCCATATCGGATCATTCAAAGGATTGGTCAAGTTGCTTATAGGCTAGAGTTGCCTCCCGAGATGTCATCAGTGCATCCGGTATTCCATGTGTCCATGTTGAAGAAAGTGATTGGAGATCCATCCACCATCATGCCGGTCGAAGCTATAGAGGTTAATGAAGATTTGTCATATGAAGAAGTTCCAGTTGCCATTCTTGATAGGCAAGTCCGTAAGTTGAGAAATAAGGAAGTTGCCTCTGTTAAAGTATTGTGGCGAAGTCAACAAGTTGAGGAGGCCACATGGGAAGCAGAAAAAGAGATGAAAGAAAAGTACCCCCATTTGTTTGATCAAGCCTAGAAGAAATTAGGTGACCCTCCTACTCTTAGTAACTGCGTCATCTTGTCTAAGTTGTTTCCCTCTTAGTATTAGTAAAGTCCCCTTCATTTTGTAATGAGTTAAATGTGTTGTTACCTTGGGTCACTTGAACCTTTCTTGATAAATGAAATCCTTATAAATATTTGGGTGTTAAATAAACAACTAATAGTAAGTTTAGATTGGTAATGGTTTGTTAAGTGTACATGGTGTGTTAAAATGGTTAAATAAGGTGAGAATTCATTGAAGTGACTAGTTTATGTGCAATTGTAACAATGTGATAGAATATGTGCATTCGTTGAGGTAAGAAAGTGTATACCAGTTGTGAAAGGTGTTGTATTTGTGTATTGTTGTTTGGTAATGTGTTTCGGGGGCCCTCTCACAGGTGGATATGTCCATAATACAAAGGAAACTCTGGCGAAATTTTTCTAAAATATAAGAGTTAGTCAAAATTTTGATGGTTGCATATCATGTCTTTCAAAACCAACTCATTTACTTCAAAATCCTCATTCGAGGACGAATGATCTTAAGGAGGGGAGGATGTAAGGCCCCGTAAAATTTTTGCGCATAAAACCTAGTAGCTGTGGTGTCATGGTCCGAATAATGTGTTAGGAATGCGTAGAATTCTTCGCGGCGAGCTTGCTCGCCGCGGTTCGGACCCTTGGTAGTGATTTAAGTTTCAAAAATGTAGAGAATTAATTTTTCCAAAAAGTGTCCAATATGCGGTCAAGAATGCGATTGCAAACCTGACATGCGGACCGCATTCTTGCCGCAAAACATTCCAGAGAGTCTCCCAAAATCATGTTGAAAAGTGCGGTCGATATGCGATCGCATGTCAAATCTGCGGTGCACTTTGCGACCGCAGATCAAGCATGCGGACCGCATTCTGGCCGCATTCCTTAACAGAACCTGTGTAAATTTGGGGCAATTCTGTGGTCACTATGCGGACCGCATGTTGATTCTGCGGTCGCATGGTGCACCGCATAATTGACCCCGGCCCAGATTTTTGTAACATTTTGACCCGATCTCTTCTTTAATATAACACACTTCTTCTTCATTTTATCATATCATCTTACCAAAATTAGAGAGAGAAGAGAGGGTTTTTAGAGAGAGAAATCTTTCATCTTCAAAGATTGTTCCAACTATCTTAATTCCTAGGGATCTTAGGGCAAGGATTCAACTTCCCCAATCTTTTCAAGGTAAAAACCCTAACTATTTTCCTTGACTTTCAGTTTTAATTGGGTAAAGAGAGGTTTGCATATAATAGCTTTTGAAAATAGAATTTTTACACTCATGCATGATTATTGAACTTGATTTTTAGTAAAAAGAAGTGAGTAGAAGTAAGAGTCTTCAAGAACAAGGTTGGCAAGAGTAAGATAGCTTGGGTAAGCATAAAGTAGGAAGTTAACGGAAGAAAACTCACCACCAGGTATGTATGGCTAATTTTGATTCTTGTAAAATCGCCCAAATGTGTGCGAATTGTTTTGGCATGTGTCAAATTGAGAAATTTTACGTAATTCTTTGATTTCCTTGTTGAGCATTTGATTGATGTTGAACTATGTGTGGTGTGGTATGAAATATGAATTGAAAGATAAAAAGGTAATCGAGATTGGTAAAGAATTGGGAACAACCATTGTGATGGCATATTTGGCTTATTGTGGAAGGAATTTGAAACACCTTAATTGTGGTAAATTGTTGAACATGATTATGTGGGCATTTTCGATTTTGGAATACTTGTAACTTGGTTTTGATATTGGCTTGAGAAGAAATTGAGAACATGAACCAATGTGTAAGTTGCTTATTTGAACTTGTTGAAATTGTGTGTAGTACCTTATCTGTTGTTTGAAATTGTTGTGTTTTCAACTGTAAGGCGGGGTCGTGTTACGCGCCGCAACGTGGTGAAATAAGGTGTGGGTTGGGGTGATAAGGGTGGCCGAGGTAATAAGGGTGGTCGGGGGCAATAAGGATGGAAAGCGATCGAAATCGCTATTGAAAATTGATACAAAAATCAATAATGTGAAATTGTGAAAGGAGACAAGCAGGAGAGTTTGCAACCTGGGGGGCACTGATTGCTCCTATGTTTGACTACTTGCAATTTATGTTGTTGATTGGTTGTTGTTCTATTTGTTGACCTTGAATGTGCTTGTGTTGAGGCTTATCTGAAATGAGTAAAAGGTGGAAAACATGGTTGGTTGGCTTGATTAGTTTTAATGTAATTTAATGGCTTGAGTTTACTTGGGACAAAGTTTGTCCATACATACCAGTACAATTCAAGTGTACTGACGTCCCTTTTGCCGGGGGCGCTACATTCGTGTCATGATTGTAGGTGGATCAGTAGCAGGCACTTCAGCTCATCGGCAGTAGTATCCTTCTCCTTCCACTGCCCGTTTTGGTGAGCCCCTTTCTTCCTCGGGGCCCTGTGTGGTTCATGCCACCTTTGTTAAGATTTCATTTTGGTTTTGTAAGGTATAGCCGGAGCCTTGTTACCGGCAAGTATTTTATTCCCTTTTGTATCCTAAAGGCTCCATAGACATGTAAACTGTGGGATTGTGGCCTATGTATATGTATGGGGCGTTGTAAATATAAATTATGAACTTGTTAGTGAATCAATCACATGGTTATGTTTATGCATTATGAAATCAGTCATTATTGGTAAAATATTTGGTTAATGAGAAACAATCAACACAGGGGTAACGCGTGGGAATGAAAGGCACCTAGGTCCGCTTGACTGGGGCAACCCGGTCAGGCGCCGGTCATGTCCCACGATTTGGGGCGTGACACTAACCATTTATACAATCCATATTTAGTTTTAAAGGTAGTTTTCCACTCATCTCCAAGATTCATTCTAATTTGGTGATATCCACTCTTCAAATCAATTTTAGAGAATATTTGTGAACCATGCAATTGGTCAAGCATATCACCTAAATGAGGGATATGATGGAGATACTTTACCGTTATTTTATTGATGGCGCGGCAGTCCACACACATCCTCCAAGTGCCATCCTTCTTTGGCACCAAAAGTACGGGTACAGAACATGGACTCATACTTTCTCTAACAAATCCCTTATCAAGCAGCTCCTCTACTTGTCTTTGAAATTCCTTTTTTCTTCAGTAAAGCTCTTATAAGCATGCTTATTAGGAATTTTTTATTCGAGCACAAAGTCAATTTTATGCTCTATTCCCCTTAAAGGTGGTAAACCTTTAGGAAGATCCTCAGGGAAAACATCTTCAAAATCCTGCAAAAGATGAGAAATAACACTAGGCAAAGAGGATATTAATGAATCATTATTAAGCAGAACTTTCTTATAAGTGAGAAAAATAATAGGCATCCCCTCCTTTTTCGCAATTAAACACTCTTTGGCTTTTGCAAGGCTCACTTTTTTTCAATCTTAGCCTCTTTTCGCTCACCAATGCTTTCTTTTTTATCACTCTTCCCCACCTTTTCTTTCCTCTCATTGCTACCCTCTCTCTCCTCACACCTCATTTCATATTTGCCCTCTTTTTCTTTCCCTTTTGTCTCTTGTTTTGATTCCTCCCCATGTTTTCCCATTGATTCTTTCATCTTTTTTTTTATCTTCATACACTTGGGAAGGAGTTAAAGGTGCAAGAATATATTTCTTGCCATTATGCTCAAGAGAGTATCTATTTTGCCTCCCATCATGAAAAGCACTCCAATCATACTGCCATGGGTGCCCTAACAAGATAAGACAAGCTTGCATGGGTACTATATCACATAGAACTTCATCAGCATACCTTCCAATCTTAAAAGAGACCATGCATTGTTATTCACCTGGACCTCTCCACTATTATTAAACCATTTCAACCTATAAGGTCTAGGGTGCTTCGTCCATTCCAGACCTATCCTTTCCACCAAATATGCACTCACAACATTAGCACAACTCCCATTATCAATTATCATAGAACAAATTTTATCTTTAATCCCACACTGGGTATGGAATATATTTTTCCTTTGTTCTTCCTTAGAGTGTCCCAGATTAATGTGCATAAGACTCCTAACAACAAAATTCAACCAACTATCCATGAACTCCATCTCTTCTCCTTCTTCATTCTCTACAAAGTTTTCTTCTTGTTCTTCACCTGGTGCACTATTTTCGCTCTCATATCCCACATCCTCTATGATTAGGATGTTTCTTCTACTTGGGCATTCATAAGCCTTGTGCCCTCTCCCTTGACACTTGGGACATTGAATAGAAGAAGTAAAAGTAGAAGTCTTAGGCATAAAAGGCTTACCCCCATCCTTGGACTCCAATTCACTCTTGCCCTTATCTTCATGTAATTTAGGAGTAGATGTCTCCTTAGATTTCGGCCATTGCTTCTTTTGAATAGTAGTTGGCCAGCTTCTCCATGAGCTAGATTGCTGTGTCCTTTTGTTTTGTCTTTCTACCTTTACGGATAATTCAACTAACTCATCTAAAGTTTTATATTGTTGCAATTCGACTACATCAGCTATTTCCCTATTTAAACCATTCAAAAACCTAGCCATTGTAGCCTCCTCTTCCTCCACACAATTAGCTTGGATCATAGCCATATCCATAGCCTTAAAGTACTCATCTACAGACAAGGACCATTGCCTCAAAGTTTGAAGATGTTGTTGAAGATCTCTTTGAAAGTGTGATGGCACAAATCTCTTCCTCATTACTCTATTCATCTCAGCCCACGTAGCAACGAGTGCTTGTCCTTCTTGATATCTATCCCTAGAAGGCTTTTTCCACCAGATTGCTGCGTAGTCAAAACAATTCAACAGCAGCAAGTTTAACCTTCTTGCCCTCCGAATAGTTGTGGCAGTCAAAGATAACTTCCACTTTTCTCTCCCAATCAAGGTACAAGTCTGGATCCATTATTCCCTTGAAAGATGGCATCATCATTTTTATAGTATTTATATTATCATCTTCAAATCTTCCTCTTTGTCCCCTTCTATCTCTTCCTACCCGATCAAAATCAATATAATCATTAAAATCATCGATTGGGTTTTCTTGATTTTTAATGGCGGCTGGATATTTCTCCTAGCTTGGGGTCTTGCATGATTTTCCCACCTAAGTTCAGCTATTGTAATATTTTGCTCAGCAATGGTGTCCCTCTATGACGACCCAAAGGGTCATCACCTGTTTTCCTTATTTGTTCCACGCTTTCAAGGCCTTGAAAACCTTATTTTATATTGTCTCGATTTACGTGCATAGTATGGGTACGTAGCCGGAAAATTTTTTTGTGTTAGAATATGTAAATTTATGGAAAATTTGAAGAAATTTGACATTAATATTGATAAAGTTGACTTCGGTCAATATTTTTGGTAAACAGACCCGGACCTAAGATCGGATGGTCCCGAAAGGTCCGTAGGAAAATATGGGACTCGGGCATGCGTCCGGGGTCGAATTCCGAGGCCTAGAGCCCAAGATATGAATTTTTCTGTTAAATTATTTTGCTGAAATTATTAATGAAAAAAGAAATGAAAATTTATTAAAAGACCATGGCATCGGGCTCGTATTTTGGTTCCAACGCCCGATACAAGTCTTATATATTATCTAAATACTTCCTGCAAAGTTTGATGGAATTTGAAGGTCGTTTGATGTGTTTTGAGCCATGAGTTCCAAATTTGAAAGTTTATGAAGTTTAAAACAAGAAATCATGAATTTGAGGCTTGATTCTATGAAAATGATGTTATATTGGTGATTTGATTGCACGAGAAAGTTCGTAGTATGTTTTTGAGGTTGTGTGTGTAGACGCGTGATTTTTGACCCTCCCCGAAATTTTTTATATTTTAGCGTAAAATATTTAGTTTAGTCCTAATATAGTTATCTCAACTAATTATGATTCTTTTATTTTATTTTTACCATAAAATGAAAAATTACAAAAAATATAGTTTTATTAATGTTTTGTAGTCATTGTAAACTTGAAAAATACAAAAATAATACTTTATATTTTATCTTTATATAAAAAATGAAAATTACAAAACAAAAAATAATATAATAATAATTAGTTTCATTAATATCTTGTGGTTACTTTAATCTTGAAAATATAAAAATATTTTTTTTCTAATTGTCAGTCTTATTTTTATAGTTATTTTTCTTACATAGGATTAATCAAATAAAATCGTGTTCTTATTCTCGGTTCCGGGCATAGAATAATATTCGGGTTCAAACTGCCCGGTTTTAGGGTTAATTTCGGACCTAACCCATAATAATCCGAGTCCACCACACATGAGAAAAACGGACAAAACACACCCATCATTCGACCCATAACCCATGTGACCCCCTCGGAACAAAAGGCAAAAATACTTATACATACACAACACACACATGTTTAAAAAGAGAAAAAGGGACAAAAGACTATGGGGACAATTAAAAAACGAAAAGTCAGAAAGGAAAAATAATATATACACACATACATGCACTACAATTGGAAAAGGGGGCTAACATTTTTTAACAAGAATACAGACTGTTCGGTGTTGATTATTTTTAAAGGAGACAATACACATATGCATAGGGGGATGGCTTCATTTTAAAAGGAAGATACAATACATACAGAGGAAGAGAGACAATACATGGGGACTGTGCAGTCATCTTTTGAAAAACGATACAAAACCCTACAAAAACCCATCGCACCTCACGTCCAGAGATCGGATTCGCGACCAGCGTCCCCGTCGTTCAACCGGCAACCAACGAAACAGTCCATCCCATAATCCATAGCCGCAGTTGCCTAGCAGCACCACGTCGTCCCCCAACCAGTCCGCCTCGCGACTGTTACATCGCTGCCACCCTACTGCCCAAACGACCCTTTCAGCTAGTTATTCCAGTTGCCTGCGTCGTCAACAAAACTCAGTTGCCATCGACCACCACGAACCAGCTTTAAGGTCGTCGATGGTCATCGTCTAGGGAGTTTCTATTTCAGTCAAGCATTAGGGTGTCGTCCGGTTGGAGGTCCGTACGAGTTTGTCATTGTTCGGGCCGATTGCTTCTGTTCCAATCGAGATCTAGTTATGCGCTCATAATTGCTTTTGTAATCCATTTACACTGAAGCAATAAAGGTCCAATTTTCTTTATCCTTAATCTCTCTATTTGATATGTTACATATGTTTGTGTTTGGTTTGAGTATATTTTATACTTGTAGCCTAAATGTGGTTTATTGTACAATTGCTGAAATTATCCATATGTTTGTGCACGTGGAGATTAGTACTTGTCCTTTTTCTCTTTAAAGATTACATTTAAGTTGGTTCTTGTGCTAGAATTTGCAAAGGACACGTTAAAGAAAGAAGCAAATGTAATTGATTATGTTATTGAACTTTCCATTAACGGTTGGGATTATGCTGAACAAAAGGTCTAAGGATTGATATGTATAGTTTTAAATAAAGGTCTTAAATATTCTATAGTTTTGTTAATTGTCCGAAAGATATAACAGCACATATAGGTGAAGGTAATTGGCATTGTATTATTTTTCAATCTGTTAGGTCGATGTGTGTCATGCCGAACAAAAAATAACAAATTGCATGGCCCTCATTTAATTGGTCTCGTGTTGATCCTTAGAATTCGAGGCGTGCCATTTAGCGAATTCTCTGGCCCTCGCAAAGTGCAAACGTGTAATTGCTTTAGTCACGTGTTTAATAATTTTACTTTTTCGAAAATTCGGGTGCACATTTATGTGACCCAAATCCAAATCTCAACGGAGTCGAAATGTGTTGACAACCACGGGTGCACTGGTGCGACGTGGTTCGAGATGCATTTTTACGACATTGCAATTCTTATTAAAAAAAAATAAAAGCGGGTTACTAATAAAGGCACATACGTTAAAGCATGTTAATAAAATCAGATAAATAAGCCGAATATGACAGTTGAGCGACCGTGCTAGAACCACGGAACTCGGGAATGCCTAACACCTTCTCCTGGGTTAACAGAATTCCTTATCTGGATTTCTGATTCGCGGACTGTAATACAGAGTCAATCTATTCCTCAATTCGGGATTCAACCGGTGACTTAGGACACCATAAATCTCCCAAGTGGCGACTCTGAATTAAATAAATAAATCCCGTTTCGATTGTCCTTTAATTGGAGAAAACTCCCTTGCGCCCTCGTGGGTGTAGAAAGCAAAAAAAGAAGGTGTGACAGTGTGCATGTTTGGTTTGGAGTCCGAGGGCTCGGCTCAACATTTGATAGTCCGTTAGAGCAAATTTTAAAAATTACACAGCTGGTATTTTTCCCCAGCTAATATCTTCACAATTGCGAAGTAATGCTCGCAATTGCGAGCAATCCCAAAAACAGCTGAGGTTCGCAAATGCGAACAAAAGGTCGCAAAAGCGAAGTGCCCCAGGATAAGGCCTGATATGCAAATGCGAATAAGGCTTCGCAAATGCGAAGCAGCTCACAAACGCTTTGCGTTCACAAATGCGAGAAACATGTCGCAAATGCGAGGCTGCCTTGTATTGGGCTTAGTTCGCAAATGCAAGTTCTGCAGCCCAAACCTGCCATGATCGTAATTGCGAACATATGTTCGCTATTCCCATATCCGAAGCTGTGCAATCTGATACTTAAACGATTTTAAACCCTTTTTTCACCATTCTTTCAAAACCAAAAACATCACACACGATTTTCCAAGAGCAATATCACTCCAAATCACTTGTAAGTCAATTTTTACTCAACTCTTTCAATTCCTAACATCATTAAACATGTTTTCCAAAAGAAATTAAAGGTTTTTATTGTGGAAATTGTTGTTTTTGGGTAGAACCTAGGTTTTTTTAATAAATTGGGGAATTGGACCTCGATTTGAGGTCCGATTTCGAAACAAATCATATAATTTAACTCGTGAGGGAATGGGTAACTAGATTTTCGTCCGAACCTCGAGTTTTGACCACGTAAGACTAGGGGCGTTTTGGAAAATTTTGGGTAGAACTTTGAGAAAACCATTTTTATGCATCCAAACCAATTTATATAGTATTTATTAAAGTAACTGAACCAATTGTGATTAGATTCGAGCGAGTTGAAGGTTCAATCTCGAGGTAAAGCAATAGTTGAAGGTTAATTGGACTTCTAGGCTTTGAGGTAAGTGTTTCATCTATCCTAGCTTGAGAGAATAGGATTTAATGTGATAATTGCTAATTGTTATGTGATCGAGTGTAGTGTATAGGCGTGGTGACGAGCATCTATACACTGGCATCTAGCATGACCGTGAGTCGTTTGTTGACACATGTTGTGAGTTAATGTGAAATGTTCTTAAGTCATGTTCTTGAGCCTTTGCTGGGTTGTGAAGGTTGATTATTGTTTCCCTTGCCGGGACTTTGTTGTATTGTTGATGTTGTTCCCTTACCGAGATATTGTTATGATTATTGTTTCCCTTGCCGGGACGGTACATATTATTTGTTTCATTCTTTTTCCCTTGACTGTGATTGTTATTTGGGTGAGGAAGAGTGATAATACACGAAGGATGATGCCTTGCCATTTTTACTTATGTTCACACGAAGGATCATTCCGTGCCTTATTTTACTGTTTATGTACGAAGGAACATTTCGTGCCCTTGTTACTTAATTTATGCACGAAAGATCATTTCGTGCCATGTTTATTATTTATGCACGAAGGGACATTCCGTGTTGTTGTTATTTAAACCATGCACGACGGATCATGTCGTGCCACGAATGTCAGGATGAAAGTAAAATCACGAAGGGTGATGCCGTAAACGTTTATTTGATTATTTGGTGTGGATGAGAGTAAAAGCACGAAGGGTGATGCCATGCAACCATTTAAATTTCTTATTTTGTGATAACTGTTTTTACTACACTCTGATTTTTCTTTGCTGATTAATTATGTGTTTCTGATTTTGCTCCCCATCATGTTACCTCCTTGTTATTTGTGTTACTCAATATCTCTGTTATTTTGTGGTACATACATATATATAGAACTGCACAGGTTTATGTGAGTGTCTGGTCCTAGACTTGTCACTACTTCACCGGGATAGGCCAAGAACTACTAAGGAATAACTATACATAATGGTCTGAAAGAAAATAAATAATAACCGTCAGGTTTTGAGCAGGAGTAGCAACCGTAGTACACTAGTGGGATTACCTTACTTTAGAGACCGAGGTAGCTTACAGGCGCCCGCAGGCCCGGTGTCTCCTCTATTTACTTTTATTATTGTTGTGGTCTCATTGTTCAGAGATAGATGGTTATTATTTATTTTCTTTCAGACCATTATGTATAGTTATTCCTTAGTAGTTCGTGGGTTTGTGACTCCACATCTTGGGTAGGGGATTTATGCCAGTAACTTTACACTATTATTCATCCTTTATTCGAAAGACTTCCGCATTTAAAAATATGAGTATTATTCTTGCTATTTAATATGAGAACAAAGTGGTTGTAGAAATAGGAAATTGGTGAGTGAATTGGCTTGCCTAGCTACCACGAGTAGGCGCCATCACGATCCCGATGGTGGGGGAATCCGGGTCGTGACAAGGTGGTATCAGAGCCAGGTTACATAGGTCTCACAACTCACGAACAAGCTTAGTAGAGTCTGGGGGGTAGGTGCGGAAACGTCTGTACTTGTCCTCCAGAGTCTATTGAGTTACGAAAAGTCTCTCTTTTGTTCCTTCTTGTCGTGCAATTTGTTCCTCAAATACTGATTGAATTTCTACTTTGTCCTTTCGCAGATGGTGAGGACACGCGCTTCTTCATCCGCTGATCAGTAGCCTGAGCCCCAGGTAGCTCCCGCGAGGGGCAGGGGCCGAGGCCGTGTCCGAGGCCGTGGTAGGGGCAGAGTTCAGCCCCAGGCAGCGGTTCCAGAGGTGGAGCCTCTGTTGAAATTGGTGAGGAGGTTCCAGTCCCAGCAGCTCCAGTGGGCCCAGCTCAGGTCCAAGGGCAGGTCTTATTTACCTTTGATCTTCAGGAGGCTCTAGTCAGAATAGCGGGTTTTATGGACAGTGTCACCAGAGTAGGCTTATTACCAGTTACACCAGCCACTTCTCAGGCTGTAGGAGAGGTCCAGACTCCTGTTGCACATACTCCAGAGTCAGTAGCTCCCCAAGCTCAGGCACCAATAGTTCAGCCAGCAGTGGCCACTCCGATAGGCACTACAGCTCAGGTGGGAGATGGAGCGGCCATGACTTCTGATGCTTTATGGAGACTTGATTGGTTCTCCAAGCTTTTTACCACTACTTTCAATAGTGCCACATCAGAGGATCCTCGGGACTTCTTATTCAATTGCCATAAGATTCTCAAGACTATGGGAATAGTGGAATCCAATGGGGTTGATTTTTGCACATTCGGGCTTGCAGGATCCGCCAAGACTTGGGGGAGAGATTTTTGTTTGACTCGACCAGGAGGGTCCCCGTCTTTAACATGGGACCAGTTTGCAGAGTTATTTTTGGAGAAGTTTCTCCCTGTTACCTAGCGGGAGGCACTTCGGAGGCAGTTTGAGCGCCTCCAGCAGGGTTCTATGACTGTTACCCAGTATGAGATGAGGTTTCTTGATCTGGCATGTCATGCAGTGATGATACTCCCCATAGATCGGGAGAGGGTCCGTAGGTTTATAGATGGGCTAAATCATCCGATCCAACTTTAGATGGCTATGGGAGTTGGGAGTGACGTATCTTTTCAGGAGGCGGCTAATGGAGCTTGTAGGGTTGAGATGGCTCTTACTCAGGGACGTGGTTATCATTCAGAAAAGAGGCCTCATCTCCGGCATATTTAGTGGTACTTCATCTGGAGGCCGGGATTCTTATGATAGGGGCCAGTCTTCCGGGCCTTTTCAGTCAGCTCTCCAGGCTTCGTAGGGTGGTCCAGGTGATCGTGGATTTCGTGAGCAGTATTCAGATCAACCTCCCATCAGTGCTCTACCTCTTCAGAGTGTTTGTGGGGGCCATTCAGATCGTCAGGGACAACAGTCCCAGCAGCCAAAATGTTGTTACGGTTGTGGTGACCCAGGTCATCTTGTCAGGTTTTGACCTCGAGCAGTGGGCAACACTCAGCAGCGGGGTCCTCGCCCCATGATCCAGGCCCCAGCTGACCCTCAGCCTGGATAGCCAGCCAGGGGCAGGGGTAGAGATCGTAGAGGTGGAGGTCGAGACCGTAGAGGTGGAGATCATCCCGCCAGAGGTAGAGGTAAGCTAGTGGATGACGATCCTAGAGACATAGCTTAGAGGGGAGGTGCCGATCCCCGATTTTATGCTTTACCAGCTAGGCCAGAGGCGGAGGCATCAGATGATGCGATTATAGGTACCATTCTGGTTTGTGATAGAGGTGCTTCAATATTATTTGACTCTGGGTCTACATATTCATATGTGTCTTCCTACTTTGCACCATACCTGGTCGTGCCTAGCTATGCCCTGGACATTCCAGTTTATGTGTCTACACCAGTGGGTGACTCTATAGTAGTCGACTGGGTGCATCATTCGTGTGTGGTTATATTCGGGGGTCTTGAGACCCATGTTGATTTATTGCTATTAGACATGGTGGATTTCGATGTCATATTGGGGATGGATTGGTTGTCCCCGTATCATGTTATCCTAGATTGTCATGCCAAGACAGTGACCTTGGCCTTGCTAGAATCACCCCGACTAGAGTGGACAGGGACCCCAGGCCACTCCGTTTGCAATGTTATTTCATATGTTAAGGCTCGACGCATGGTCAAGAAGGGGTGTCTAGCTTATTTGGCATATGTTCGTGATTCCAGTGCAAAAATCTCTTCTACTGATTCAGTTCCTATTGTACGGGATTTTCTCGAGGTCATCCCTTCAGACCTGTCGAGCATGCCACCCGATAGGGGTATTGATTTCTGCATTTATCTGGCATGGGGCACTCAGTCCATCTGTATTCCACCGTATCGCATGGCCCCGCCAAATTTAAAGGAGTTAAAAGATCAATTGCAAGAACTTTTAGAAAAGGGCTTTATCAGGCCCAGTGTTTCTCCCTGGGGTGCACCGGTGTTATTTGTGAAGAAGAAGGATGGCTCGATGTGGATATTTATTAATTATCGGCAATTAAAGAAAGTGACGATAAAGAACAAGTATCCATTACTGAGGATTAATGATTTATTTGACCAGCTCCAGGGAGTGAGGGTGTTCTTGAAGATAGACTTGAGGTCGGGCTACCATCAGCTGAAGATCAGGGTGCCTGACATTCCTAAGATAGCCTTTCGCACTAGGTACGGGCACTAGGAATTCTTGGTCATGTCTTTCGGGTTGACCAATGCTCCAGTAGCATTTATGGAATTAATGAATCGGGTGTTTAGTCCATATCTAGATCTGTTTGTGATAGTCTTTATAGAGGATATCCTGGTATACTCCCGCAGCCAAGAAGAGCACGAGCAACACCTCAGAGTGGTTCTTCAAACTCTGAAGGATAATCAGCTATATGCCAAGTTTTCAAAATACGAGTTCTGGTTGAGTTTGGTTGCATTTCTAGGTCATATTATGTCACTAGAGGGTATTCAGGTGGACCCAAAAAAGATTGAGGCAGTCAAGAATTGGCCTCGATCAGCTTCAGTGACTGAGATCCAGAGTTTCTTGGGGTTAGCAGGCTACTACCGTCGATTTGTAAAGGGTTTCTCGTCTATTTCAGTCCCGATGACTAGGTTGACCCAGAAGGGTGCCCAGTTCAAGTGGTCAGATGAGTGTGAGGCGAGCTTTCAAAAGCTCAAGACAGCTTTGACTACGGCACCAGTGTTGATTTTACCCACGGTTTCAGGGCCTTACACAGTTTACTGTGATGCATCCCGTACTGGGCTTGGAGCAGTATTGATACAAGGTGGCAAGGTTATTTCTTATGTTTTGAGACAATTGAAAATCCATGAGAAGAATTATACGGTTCATGATCTTGAGCTGGAAGTAGTAGTTCATGCCTTAAAAATCTGGAGGCATTATCTATATGGTGTGGCGTGCGAGGTATACACGGATCACAAAAGTCTTCAGTATTTATTCAAGCAAAAAGAGTTAAATGTGCAACAGAGGAGATGATTAGAGTTTCTGAAATACTATGATGTTACTATATTATATCACCCAGGTAAGGCCAATGTGGTGGCCGATGTGTTGAGTAGGAAGTCTGCCAGCATGGGTAGTATCGCTTATATTCCGGTCAACTAGAGACCATTTGCTCTTGATGTCTAGGCCTTAACCAATTGGTTCTTGAGACTAGCCATTTTTTAGCCTAGCAGGGTGTTAGCCTACACGGTCGCTCGTTCTTCTCCATTAGAGCGTATCCGTGAGAGGCAGTTTGATGATCCTCATTTGCGTGACCTGATGGATACTATACAATGGGGAGGTGCAACGAAGGTAACTCTAGATGATGATGGAGTATTGAGATTGCAGGGGCGAGTCGAGAGTTGATCTTAGCGGAGGCCCACAGTTCGCGGTATTCTATTCACCCTGGCATCGCGAAGATGTATCAGGACTTACGGCAGTACTATTGGTTGTGTAGGATGAAGAAGGAAATTGTTGCGTATGTCGCTCGGTGTCTAAACTGTCAGCAGATTAAATATGAGCACCAGAGGCCTGGTGGTATGTTCTAGTGAATTGAAATTCCCGAGTGAAAATGGGAGCGAAATACAATGGACTTCTTTACTGGACTCCCTTTCACTCGGAGGAGATTTGATGCTATTTGGATCATTGTTGATAGGCTGACCAAGTCAGCACACTTCATTCCAGTATCTATCTCTTACTCATCGGAGAAGCTAGCAGAGATTTACATCAGGGAGATTGTTCGCCTTCATGGGGTGCCAGTGTCTATTATCTCAGATCGGGGTACGCAGTTTACCTCGCGTTTCTGGAGAGCGGTCCAGCAGGAGTTAGGCACCCAGGTTCAGTTGAGTACAGCTTTTCATCCTCAAACAGACGGTCAGTCCGAGAGGACTATTCAGATCCTAGAGGACATCCTTCGAGCATGTGTCATTGATTTTGGAGGCTCGTGGGATCAGTTTCTGTCATTATCAGAGTTTGCCTACAACAACAGCTACCAGTCTAGCATTCAGATGGCTTCGTATGAGGCATTGTATGGTAGGCGATATCGGTCTCCAGTCGGATGGTTTGAGCTGGGAGAGGCTCGGTTTCTAGGTACAGACTTAGTTCAGGAGGTCTTAGACAAGGTCAAGACCATCCAGGAGAGGTTGCGTTCAGCTCAGTCCAGACAGAAGACTTATGCGGATCGTAAGGTCCGAGATGTGGATTTCATGGTTGGTGAGCGGGTACTGCTCCGAATATCGCCTATGAAGGGCGTGATGAGGTTCGAAAAGAAAGGCAAGTTCAGCCCTAGGTATATTGGTCCATTTGAGATTCTGGACCGAGTAGGATAGGTGGCTTACAGACTTGCGCTGCCACCTAGCTTATCAGTCGTGCATCTGGTTTTTCATGTATCTATGCTTCAGAGGTACCACAGAGATCCCACACATGTATTAGACTTCAGCACTGTCCAATTGGACAATGAACTATCTTACGAGGAGGAGCCGGTGGCCATTCTAGACCGGCGATCCCACACATGTGTTTTCCTTCTGTGCGTGTTCAGTGGAAAGGTCAGCCTCCTGAGGCATCGACCTGGGAGTCCGAGTCTGATATGCGGAGCCGTTACCCACATTTGTTCCCCGACTCACGTACTTCCTTCTCTTGTCCGTTCGAGGACGAATGATTGTTTTAGAGGTGGGGGATGTGACGACCCAAAAGGTGATCACCTATTTTCCTCATTTGTTCTGCGCTTCTGAGTCCTTGAAAACCTTATTTTATATTGCCTCAATTTACGTGCGTAGTCCGAGCACGTAGCCAGAAAATTTTTTTGTGTTATAATATGTGAATTCTATGGAAAATTTGAAAAAATTTGATATTAATATTGATATAGTTGACTTCGGTCAACATTTTTGGTAAATGGGCCCGGACCTAAGATCGGACGGTCCCGGAAGGTTCGTAGGAAAATATGGGACTCGGGCATGCATCCGGAGTCAAATTCCGAGGCCTAGAGCCCAAGGTATGAATTTTTCTGTTAAATTGTTTTGCTAAAATTATTAATGAAAATTGATTTAAAGACCATGGTATCGGGCTCGTATTTTGGTTCTGACGTCCGGTACAAGTCTTATATATTATCTAAGTACTTCCTGCAAATTTTGATGGAATTTGAACGTTGTTTGATGTGTTTTGAACCATGAGTTCCAAATTTGAAAGTTTATGAAGTTTAAAAGAAGAAATGATGAATTTGAGGCTTGATTCTATGAAAATGATGTTATATTGGCGATTTGATCGCGTGAGCAAGTTCGTAGTATGTTTTTGAGGTTGTGTGCATGTTTGGTTTGGAGCCCGAGCGCTCGGGTAAAGATTTGATAGTCCGTTAGAGCAAATTTTGAAAATTACACAGCTGGTATTTTTCCCCAGCTGATATCTTCGCAGTTGCGAAGAAATGCTCGCAACTGCGAGCAATCCCAAAAACAGTTGAGGTTCGCAAATGCAAACAAAAGGTAAGTGAAGTGGCCTAGGATTAGGCCTGATTCGCAAATGCAAATAAGGCTTCGCAAATGCGAAGCAGCTCACAAACGCTTTGCGTTCGCAAATGCGAGCAACATGTCGCAAATGCGAGGTTGCACTGTATTGGGCTTTGTTCGCAAATGCAAACATATCCTCGCAAATGCGAGTTCCGTAGCCCCGACCTGCCACGTTCGCAATTGCGAATGTAAGTTTGCAATTCCTATATCCACAGCTGTGCAATGTGATACTTAAACGATTTTAAACCCCCTTTTCACCATTCTTTCAAAACCCAAAACATCACACACGATTTTCCAAGAGCAATATCACTCCAAATCACTTGTAAGTCAATTTTTACTCAACTCTTTCAATTCCTAACATCATTAAACATGTTCCATGAGAAATCAAAGGTTTTTATGGTGGAAATTGTTATTTTTGGGTAGAACCTAGATTTTTCATAAATTGGGGAATTGGACCTCGATTTGACGTTCGATTTCGAAACAAATCATATAATTGAACTCGTGAGGGAATGGGTAACCGGATTTTGGTCCGAACATCGAGTTTCGACCATATGGGATTGGGGGCATTTTGGGAAATTTTGGGTAAAACTTTGAGAAAACTATTTTTATGCATCCAAACCAATTTATATAGTATTTATTAAAGTAATTGAACCAATTGTGATTAGATTCGAGCGAGTTGAAGGTTGAATCTTGAGGTAAAGCGATAGTTGAAGGTTAATTGGACTTCAAGGCTTTGAGGTAAGTGTTTGATCTATCCTAGCTTGAGGGAATAGAATTGAATGTGATAATTGCTAATTGTTATGTGATCGAGTGCGGTGTATAGGTGTGGTGACGAGCATCTATACACTAGCGTCTAGCATGACCGCGAGTCGTTTGTTGACACATGTTGTGAGTTAATGTGAAATGTTCTTAAGTCATTTTCTTGAGCCCTTGCCGGGTGTTGAAGGTTGATTATTATTTCCCTTGTGGGGACTTTGTTGTATTGTTGATGTTGTTCCCTTACCAGGATATTGTTATGATTATTGTTTCCCTTGCCGGGACGGTACATATTATTTGTTTCATTCTTTTGCCCTTGACTGTGATTGTTATTTGGGTGAGGAAGAGTGATAATGCAGGATATTGTTATGATTATTGTTGATGTTGTATTGTTGATGTTGTTCCCTTGCCAGGATATTGTTATGATTATTGTTTCCCTTGCCGGGAGGGTACATATTATTTGTTTCATTATTTTGCCCTTGACTGTGATTGTTATTTGGGTGAGGAAGAGTGATAATGCACGAAGGGTGATGCCGTGCCATTTTTACTTATGTTCGCACGAAGGATCATTCTGTGCCTTGTTTTACTGTTTATGCACGAAGAAACATTCTGTGCCGTTGTTACTTAATTTATGCACGAAGGATCATTCCGTGCCATGTTTGTTATTTATGCACGAAGGGACATTCCGTGTCGTTGTTATTTAAACCATGCATGAAGGATCATGATGTGCCATGGATGTGAAGATGAGAGTAAAAGCACGAAGGGTGATGCCGTGCACTTTTATTTGATTATTTGGTGAGGATGAGAGTAAAAGCACGAAGGGTGATGTCGTGCAACCATTTAAATTTCTTGTATTGTGGTAACTATTCTTACTACACTCTGATTTTTCTTTGTTGATTAATTATGTGTTTCTGATTGTGCTCCCCCAGCATGTTACCTCCTTGTTAATTGTGTTACTAACTATCTTTGTTATAGAACTGCACAGGTTTATGTGAGTGTCTGGTCCTAGGCTTGTCACTACTTCGCTGGGATAGGCCAGGCACTTATCAGCACATTGGGGTCGGATTGTGCTGATACTACACTTCTGTGCGTTTTTACATAGGTCCAGGTTTTGAGCAGGAGCAGCAGCCGTAGTACACTAGCGGGATTACCTTACTTCAAATACCGAGGTAGCTTGCAGGCGTCCGCAGGCCCGGTGTCTCCTCTATTTACTTTTATTATTGTTGTGGTCTCATTGTTCCGAGATAGTCGGTTATTATTTATTTTTTTTTAGACCATTATGTGTAGTTATTCCTTAGTAGTTCGTGAGTTTGTGACTCCACATCTTGGGTAGAGGATTTATGTCAGTTACTTTACACTATTATTCATCCTTTATTCGAAAGACTTCCGCATTTAAAAATATGAGTGTTATCCTTGCTATTTAATATGAGAACAAAGTGGTTGTAGAAACAGGAAATTGGTGAGTGCATTGGCTTGCCTAGCTACCACGAGTAGGCGCCATCACGATCCCGATGGTGGGGGAATCCGGGTCGTGACACCCTCATCTCTTGGAATTGCAAATTCCGCCTTTCAAATTGTTGATGCATAGCTTTCAAGGTGAAATCATTCCTTCCTTTAATTTCGACTTCTTGAAGAATTCTTTGTTCATCATCACTACCAGTATGAGATATCTTGAACAAAGCAATATATATCTCTCTCTTTTGTTGTCCCCTTTTTCACTCAATGCAACCCTTTATGTTGTCCCCACTTTCACTCAATGCAACCCTTGGTCGTTAATCTTTAGATTTATTTATAAACCTTACTAGTCACAACCCTTTAGTGATAAGAATTTGAGTTAGAAAAGAAAAGGAAAGTGGAAGACCAAACCTAGAAAGAATAGTAATTGGTTAGTAGAGAAAAAAGGGAAGAATTTAAGAAACCCAAAACCCACAAGAATAAGGAACAAGTTTCCTTAATCTTCAAGAACTAGGATCCCCTCTTCTTGTTTCCTTTTTTGACTTGAAAACCAAATAGTACAAGAACATTTTTTGTAGGCTGAAATTCTCTTCTTTTTTTACGTTTTTTTTTATATCAAGAACCTCCCAAGATTATCAAGATTGAAATCTTGATTAGCCTAAGCTCTATTACCACTTGATAACAACACGATAGGGATTCAAGAATTACTAAAGAAAAACAAGAAACGTGCGGAAGCTAAAAGAAAATAAAGAAATGAATAAAAGATAAAAATTAAAGATAGATTGAATTCAAGAAAGAGTTTCTTAAATTCAAGAAGTCTATTCTTGAAGTTGAATCCTAACAACAACAATAAGCTAACAAAGAACTAATCGCCTTTGGTAGAAATTAAAAATAAGAAATAGATTGTGAAACCCGACCCTTTAGAATAATAAGAAAAACAATAAGCCTAAACTTATCACCTTTCTTTAATACCTAGAAGTGATCTAATATTTTAAAAAGGGTTTAATTCTTACCACGTTAAATTGAGTCTTGAAGGTTGAAGAATAAATCCAAGAGTAGGCATACAAGAGTGCAAGAAAATTTCACAAGTTTTATTGATAATAATCTAAATAATCTACCTAAAACAAAGAAGATACCTCTTTATACAGAGGGTGATCATGAAATTATCCTTAAATATTTGGAAATAAAGTCCTAAACTACTTTGGACAACAAGTCCAACTAAAATAGGAAAAGGTAAAACTCTAGGAAACCAAAACCAAGTCAATCTTGGAAAATAATTCTACCAATCTTAGGAAAAGGAAACTATTAACCTTAACTAACTAGGAAAGCAATAAATATGTCCTAACAAACTAGAAAAATTTAGGTGCCTAATTCAGGTGCCTTTATGGCTGGTGCTTGGACCCCAATCCACCTCCTCTTGGACTTGGACTTGGACTTGGACCACAAAATGAGTGTAGCACTTAGCTAAATCCTCTACATAATTTTGTAGATCTTGTTCCACCATTTGTGCCTTCTTGATCTCCCATTGAAGCCCAATAATATTGTCTTGCTTCTCCTTTGCTTGAGACCTCGTGAATGGCCTTCTTGGAGCTTCTACAACTTTATCCTTCTCCATGAAGATATCAACCTTGTCTTAGACCGACAAGCCTAGGTTTGCCAGGGCATCGACTATACTATTTTGATCTCAAAGGACATATTGCAAAGTCCATTCTTTTTATCGGCATAAAGTCACTTATAGCTTGTCCAAGTATCTTTGCATTTGCTCTTCCCAAACTTCAAAGGTCCCTTTAACCTGATTCACAACAAGGAGGGTGTCGCATTTATCTTCGATCAACTCTGGTCCCAAGCCTTTGGCTAGTTCGAGACCTGCAATCATGATCTCATATGATACCTCGTTGTTAATCATTTTTATAGTTCTAATAGATTGTATAACCACGTTACCTGTGGGTGGTTTTACTAGGATGCCGAGTTGGGACCCTTTACGTTCGAAGCTCCGTTTGTAAAGAGGGTCCAAATCCCCGAAGATGTACCCACATTGACTAACAATTCTTGTTCAACCTTACTAGGGCCGACGTGAATTCAGCAACGAAGTTTATCAAGAGTTGAGACTTGATGGTTGTCCGGGGTCGATACTCAATATCGTACTAGTCCGAATCCCTGAAGATGTACCTGAGCTGACTAACAAGTCTCTTTCAACCTTACTAGGGTCGGCATGAAGTCACCAACAAGTATGCCAAGATTTGGGACTTGATGGTTTTCCGGGGTCGATACTCAATATCGTACCAGCTGAGTTCCACGACCCATTTGGCAAATCGCTCTGAAAGTTTGGGTTTATGCAAAATATTTCGAAGGGGATAAGTTGTTACAACACATATGGGATGACATTGAAAATATGGTTTAAATTTCCTATAGGTGCTTATCAAAGCGGGTGCTAACTTTTCTAAGTAAGGGATACCTAGTTTCGGTCTCACCTAAGGTACGACTAACATGATAGACAGGGAATTATGTACCATGTTCTTCTTAAAAAGGACTCCACTTACCGTTATCTTTGAGAATTCCAAGTATAAGTAGAGTTGTTTATCCGTTTTTTGGGTATGAAGAAACAACGTGCTTGATAAGTAACGCTTTAGTTTTTCCAAGGCCTGTTGGCATTCCGAGGTTTATGCAAAATTGTTCTTCTTCCTAAGTAGAGAGAAGAATCGGTGACTCCTACCTGGAGACCTCGAAATGAATTGCCCTAGGGCGGCTATGCACCTGGTTAGCCTCTGCACGAACTTTACATTATCTATGACCATGATGATATGCTCAATAGTTTTAATTTTATCGGGGTTGATCTCGATCCCCCGATTGGACACCATGAAACCGAGAAACTTGCCCAAACCAACCCTGAACGTGCACTTTATTAGGTTGCGCTTAATATTGTACTTCCTTAGTATATCGAAAGTCTCCTGCAAATGCTTCAAATGAACCTCTACTCGCACGGACTTAACTAGCATGTAATCAATATAAACTTCCATAGATTTTCCTATTTGTTATTTGGACATTAGATTTACTAGGCGTTGATAGGTTGGACTAACACTATTTACTCTAAATGGAATTAAATTATAATAGTAGGTACAATACTTTGTTGTACCCGGAGTAGGCATCGAGAAAACTAAGAGTCTCATGGTCGGCAGTGGCATCAATAATACGATCGATGTTAGGAAAGGGAAAAGAATCCTTGGGGCATATTTTATTCAGGTCTTTATAATCTACACACATTCTAACTTTTTTCCCTTCTTATGGACTACCACTACGTTTGCCAACCATTCGGGATACTTTACTTCCTGAATGGATCCAATTTTGAGAAGTTTGTTTACCTCATCTTTGATGAAAACGTGTTTTACCTCAGACTGAGGCCTCCTTTTTTGCTTCATCGGGGGGAACTTTGGATCCAAGCTTAGTTTATGAGTAGTAGTCTCTGATGGGATCCCTATTATATTGAGATGGGACCAGGAAAAATAATCCATGTTAGCTTTAAGGAATTGAATCAGTTTTCTCCTGAGCTCGGGAGTTAACCTAAAGCCCAAGAATATCTTTCAATCAGGTAGATGCTCGATTAGTATAATTTGTTCCCGCTCTTCAACCATTGATTTTTTGGCATCCAAATCATTGTGGATTATGATGTATCAAGGTATCGTATAGTCATCATCCTCGTAAATTCCTTGCTCCTCCAGTTGGGTCGAGGCTAGGGATTGTGGTTGCTGTTTGGCCTCTTGTTTTCCCTTCGAATCCAATACCTTTGCCGATGGAAGTGTTGATATCGATATCATTTGTCTCCTTGGCAGAAGGTTGTTCCCCATACACTATTTTACCCCCTCCGGTGTTGGAAACTTTAGAACTTGGTTAAATGTCGAGGATATTGCCCTCATATTATGGATCCAAGGCCTTCCGAGCAGTGCATTATACCTCATGTTACCCTTTATCACATGGAACTTTGTTTTTTAGATGGTCCCGTCCACGTTTACTGGTAAAGTAATCTCACCTTTGGTGGTTTCACTTACCATGTTTAAGTCGTTAAGTACTCGGGTTGAGGGCACAATTTGATCTTGTAGGTCGAGCTGTTCCACGACCCTTGATCAAATAATGTTGATCGAGCTACTTAGATGAATCAAAACACGATTAAGCTAAATTTTACTCATAAGGACAAATATTACCATTGCATTATTGTGAGGTTGTTCAATCCCTTCTGCATCCTCGTCATTGAAACACAAGGTTTCTTCTGGTAAATAGTCTCGAGTTCGCTTTTCCCTTGTGATCGTTACCTTGGTGCGTTTAAGTACCAGTCCTTGAGGAATATCAACCCCTCCAACAATCATGTGAATCATATGTTGTGGCTCTTCTTGCTCGTTATGTCTATTTGAATCTTTGTTTTTAAAGTGTTTCTTGGCCCGATCACTTAAGAATTCTCGAAGATGGCCTTCGTTAAATAATCGGGCTACATCCTCCCCTAACTTCCTGCAATCTTCTGTTTTATGACCATGGGTGCCGTGATATTTGCATATTTGGTTGGGGTTTCTCTGGGTCAGATTGGTCTGCAGAGGTCGAGGCCATCTAGTATCCTTGATATGCCTGATGGCCGATACAATAGCTGATGCATTTACACTAAAATTACATTCCGATAATCGAAGAAATTCTTTGGGCCCAGTATCCCTAACAAAACCATCTTCTCTTACGCATCCCCATAAACTTTGACCTCGATCGTTTCTCCTCTCATTCTGTGCAAATTTTTGTCTAGATCTGCTGCCTCTTCGGTCTCCATTGTACGGTTGTTATCGATCTCTATTCGACCTTGGCTCTCGATCGATATTCCTCTTGATTCTATCCATGGTCATGTTAGGATAAACAGACTCGGAGGGAGTTTCTAGTTGACCATCCTCGACCTTGATCTTCGATTGATATCGATTATGTATATCAGCCCAGGTGACAGCTAGATACTCGATCAAATTTTGCTTCAATTACCATGAAGCTATGGAACTCAAAACAATGAGACCTTAAGTGAATGTCTGAACGACCAATCATCGGTAAGTGGTAAATCCATTCTTTCCATTTGGAACCGAGATGTGAATTCCCTAAGCATCTCATTATTTCTCTACCTTACCTTGAATAGGCACGACTTTCTTGTTGCAACCTTAATGGCTCTAGCGTGCGCCTTTATAAACGAATCTACAAGCATAGCAAATGAATCAATAGAATTAGGTGGTACATTATGGTACCATATCATAGCACCCTTAGATAGAGTCTCCCCAAATGTTTTTCCGCAAAACGGATTCGATGTTGTCATCTTCCAACTCATTTCCTTTGATAGAGCATGTATATAAGATGGCGTGTTCATTTGGATTCATCGTCCTGTAATACTTAGAAATCTTGGGCATACGCAACTTCTTAGGGATTGGAATCGGAGCCATACTCGGAGGGAAAGGTTTTTGGACAAACTTTTTGGAATCGAGCCCTTTCAATACCGGTGGTTCCCTCGGGATTTGGTCGACCTTGGAATTATAAATTTCAACTTTCTCATCTTTTTCCTCAATCTTCTTTTCCCTATCTGGATTTGCTTTATCAGTTCCTCGAGCATCTTTATGATATCATGATTAGTCTTTGGTTCTCCTCGATTTGATTGCTTTGTTACCGATTTGGTTCCATGAACAACTTCTTGTGATAGGTCGATCTCGGATTTTGGAGTTGTGCTATTGCAGCTTGTTGAGTCCGCAATATTTCAAATATCATTCAAAGTCTAATCCCACATTCTTCGCCGCTCTGTGCATGATCAGATATTCGAGCATCTTTGCGTACATTATTTTCATAGTCGACGCCCAAATTCCTATTAATGGCAATATGGGAGCTGGTGTCGATTAGGTCCATGACCGGAGTTTCATCGGGGTTGGCTGGAGATACTCCGTTTCCTGGAGCAGCTATGTTGTCGTTCTCGCCATGGAGACCAAGGCCATTGTTTGTGTGTATGGGGGTGCTACTTGAGAGTTTGACATGTTGATTCAAAGAGTAAGCGTAAAATAGTATGTGTAATAAAGATTGTACCATGCAATCACTATTATTCTTAGCCCCATAGTGGACAACAAACTGTTTGCCCTTAAAATTGGATAACAATTAAATTTATAAGTGGTTTTAATGATACGTAATTTCACTTGACACAAACTGAGAAATATGAGAATTAATGTTAAAAGTAACTAGTAAAATAAAGCAAACCAATGTGACGAATAACTGTGACCCCCGAGCTAGAGTGTGAACTAAAAAGTAAAGCTTAAGAGAGCTTAAGAGAGAAAAATATAGTATATTGCCTGATTATGAGTGAATATTTGATGACTACAAAATGGTTAGGACCCTTTTTATATAGTAGAGGAATCATATTTATGGTATAATTCTAATTACATAAGGAAATCTCATGATTGGCTAAATGTCCGGTCTTGACTTGATACCTGCAGAGATTTTCGCCACGATCATTTTCCGATCACGAATATCTCGGCTTTCTGTTATTCGAATTAGCAGGCTTCCTTCGATATCGCTTCGATCTTGATCACAGTTAGTCTCGATCTTGATCGGTCATTGATCCACGAGCTTACCAATCCATCTTTGTACCATCGTTCAATATAACCGAGGTTGAGCTTTAATCTTCCACCCCGGTTTCAGTTAGTCATATAAAATTAGACAAGCTCGATTATATATATATATAATCGTACAAACGTATACCTAAAGCGGACAATATTATTAATAGATTGAGGTATTAGTTCTGTGTTATTCGATAAATTAGCTAGACATGTGCTGGTCACAGACAAAGAGGAGCAAAGCAATTATACAACAAGAGATAATACTCCAATCAACTAAAAGATAATTCAGAGTTTCAAGCTGTGTGTTACTACTTTCCAAGAATTTATCGAATACCAATAAAATAATGGAGATTGTAACATCCAATAAAGGCGGGATGAATCGAAAGTTCTGTTGCATTTAGGTAGCATCATTGGATGGTCAAGCTAGATGCCCATGTCTTGTACGCTAAGAATAAATGTTGATTTTATCAATGACAATGCATGTGATGACCACTTAATGATTTGCTTTTTGGGTAATTTTCAAATTCATTATTTGGTAGGATCACACGATGTTCGTGTCTTCAACTTGTAGAAGTCAAAAAAATATTACGGTTTAATGCTATGACAAGTGTAATATTTCAACAAAATCTTATGATTTTGAGATTACTAGAGCAATGGTTGATAATACTCAACTGTTACAAATGACTTGATTTTGTAAATATTTTTTATGAATAAACTTATAAACTCTATAAAAAAAACAGATAAATAATAGGTCAAACAAAACCAAGCAACTTTGGTCCAATCCTAAGTAAAGGTTGCAAAGTACTAGCATGAAACTTCCTCCCAAAACAAAAACAAATTGAACTCAACTCTCCATTATAACTACAATTGGACCCATACCTAATACTATTTAAAAACTCCTCCGTCACATCTTTCTTCAAAAATGTTATCGGGTGCGAGCCGCCAGCTGACCAGTCAGCCCATGTAACGCTCCAGTTCGATGTTAATTGCGGAGAAACTTTGTTAACAAACGTTGGCAAATAATGTTCGTCCATGTAACAAGGTGGTGTACAATAGTTCTTAAAAACAGGGTAATATGTCACGTCGGAGATAATTTTAAGGGCGAGTTCACGATGAACTTCGAACCATTGCGAGCCCTTTCGCCAATCTGAAATTGTTATGATCGGATACATACGTTTGTTGTACCTCCCGCGACCTATTTTCCTCGGATCGTCGAATAATCCTAGGAAACTTTGGTTGGATTTTGTAAGAAAATTGTAAATTGTAGTGAAGTTGAACAAAGGAATGCATGTTTCGGAGAGTAATATGAATCTTTCATTAGAGACGTCGAGGAGTGCATTTGCTAAAAGTCGTCTCTCTGCATCGATCATACTTGCTCTCCCCCATTGTACTGCCTGCATGAAAGATAGTACTAATGATGTTATGAGGTGCACTTTTGTATACAAAAGAAACTACTCCCTCCCCCCCCCCCCCCCCCAGTCCCATATGTTAGTTATTATTTATTTTTTTAAAATAATTCAGGGAATCGGGTGCGCACTGGGTAACTTGCTCACCGTGCAATAACTCGCAAACCACACAGGAGATGTAAACCGCACTAGGCATGCCCGGTGCGACAAGCTTTGACTGAATTTCTTTTAGAAATATTGGAAAAACGAGAGGTCATTTATTTATTTTCTAAAGCTACCCTAATTAGTTTTAATTAGTGGAATGTTAATCAAGTGAGACGCTTAAAAGAGAGATAAAGAGCAATTTAAGCAAATGTTCTTCTTAGTAAGGCAATATCTTTCTTAAAGAGTGTACAAAAACTTTAATAGATAAATAAAATAGAACAGGGGTCGTACATGGTTTGAAAGGTTACCAAAATATTACTAGAAATAATTACCTAAATTTCATACAAAGTACTTTTGAGTTGGTTGTTTTACAGAAAATCCCAAAAACAAAGGCTTAAGTGAAGGGTTTTCCCCCTATAAAGTGACTTAAAAGTTAATTACAAGTATCTATCAGTATATAGAAGCTAAATTATTGTGATAATGGTACTGTATTGCTGTCCTCAACTGATAGTCGAAAAATGTATGTTTTTTGTATATTCTTTTTCGGCTACCAAATATAAATAATTTTTATTGCGGGCTAAAAGAGATAATGTCCCATAAATTATTGAGGAAACCATAGAAACTTTAGCTTAAATGATAGACCAACTTAGGATAAAATTACTCTTTATTTCTCCCAAATTTTTGGTTCACTTTATTCCTTGGCATATAGGAAATTTGAATTCTGCATGGTGGCATTATGATCACATAGATAAAGTAATGGAGTTTTAGGAATCGACAAGAAAGTGGAAAAATATAAGAAGAATTAACCTAAATAGTCGCCCACCCAACTGTTTAAATTAAGAATATTCGAATATATATAATCTATGTATACTGGTTAAGAAAAGTAAATAGTGAATCCAGGTGGCTATTTGTGTAAAAAATCTCAAAATCAACAAAAAAGAAAAAATATTTGAACCTGGCTAGGTATCCTTCTTTTGTAAAACACAGATGATGGAGGAGGTTCATAGTTGAAATCTGGTGAAGTATGTAGGTATATTGAGAACAACCCTTCATTTCCTTTAAAGAACATCTCCCAAAGTGGTGCCAATGGCAATCTTCCTCTAGTTAAGAACAAGAATGCCACTTTTGGAGTTGTATTAAAAGGGTAATCCTTTATTTGAGACACCATTGAAGCTCTCCACATTAGTTCTTCGTCGTTCATCACGTGCCAGAGATCCTTAGGAGAAAGAAAATCTTTCAACTCCATACTCTTATTACAAATAACATGTGTCGAGACGACTGATAGATTGTAGATCGGTGATGAGAGTGTAGTGAGTTGATGAGGAAAGTAGAAATCTTCATAAATAACAATCTTCTTGAATTGGTCATTGATGAACATTCCTAATACTAGTACAAAAAATGCCATAGACAAAGTAAAAACTATGGTGGTAATAATTTGGAAACTCATTTCCCTAAATTCTTTTTAGATGCGTATAGACATGGCCATGTACATGATCTGTTTTTAAGCTCTATTTTGTTTAATTTTAAAAAGGCAGTAAAAGGTCTCAATTTAATGATATCAATAAAGTGATAAAATAAGGAAATGCAGCAAAAATGTGTAAAGGGGATGAATGCAAAGGTGCATGGCAAGTGTTGGCATAAGGCAAGAAGAAAATGTGAAATGAAAAAAGTAAGGTGTGGTTTTTGTTTTTATTGCAGTTAAAGTAAAACTGCAATTATGAGTCTCAAGAAAGAACAGAACAACAACAACAACAACAACTACCCAGTATGTTCCCACAAAGTGGGGTCTGGGGAGGGTAATACGTACACAGGCCTTACCCCTACCCGAAAGGGTAGAGAGGCTGTTTCCGGCCGACCCTCGGCTCAGAAAAGGAGAGAGAAAATCAACAAACAAAACACAACAAAACAAAACAATGTTAGTAAATCCGGGATAAATCAAATAAGTAATTATCTAAACATAAAACCAAAAGTAGAATGACATGCAATAATACCAATCGGTTACTACCATAAGAGGCACAATACAATACATTAATTAACTATAGAGGTCGCTACCAAACCCCACTCAGCCCCTAACAGAAGTACTAAGAATTCTAGAAGGCCCTACCCTACAACCCTAATACTAGACCTCCAAACTTTCCTATCAAGGGTCAAGAAAGAACAGAGTGTGAAAGAAATTAATGGTAAACAAACGGGTTTAAATATACATTGATAGTCTAAACAGACTTTCACATTATCAGTGTAATTTAACTTGTTATAACATGTTACTACATTATTTTTCGAGTTATCACCTAGTGCTTGTTATTACACATACCTTTACCCTGATGGCTTAGAAATATTATACACTGTCATTAAACTCATGTATATGATAAATGATGCACATAATTTACTTCATTACTGCCCTTTTTACATATTTTACCATCACTTTTAACTACATCCATACCACGTACCATACATGGATTACATGTGAACAAGAAAGGAAATGTAAAAATTCTCTCTGATTAAAATGACTAATGTTCTAGCAAGTCACATCCATTGGTTCAGTAAAAGTGGCCAAGCAAGGAGTTGAACAACATATTGTGCAGAATTACATTAGAAATAGGCATTGATCTCATAAAGTAAAAAAGAGAAAGAAGATACTATATACGATTTGTGAGCTTGATGCTCATCATCCGTGAAAATAATAGCACTGCCAATGAAAAATGCACTCGTCGATGGAATAACAGGCACAGCTAAACAAAAGATGGTTTCTGTATTAACTGTCTCAGAAGTTTTCTGATCAATAAACAATAATCTTGTCTACTGTCTAATTAATCCAATCTCATACTTCAGCCACAAAGAAATATCAGAGTTGCAGACATGCAGAACAATTGTGGCGAGATATGCATACAACCTTATCAATGTATTTTACTCCTAAAAACCGGGAATTCAAATATCTTACCTCTTCTCTTAGAACTACTGGTACATTGAGAGAGAGGATGACCTGGAGCCAGCCGGTATTAACTTCCTTAATAAACTCTGCTTTCTGGAGAAAGAATTCTTTGCATAACCTATAAAAAGTTTGTTTCTTTGTGGAGCATGATACAGCCAAGCAACCAGTGGCCACGGCCACAGTACCAACTAGTAAAGCCGCTCTAATCGTGTGATGCTTTATTGAGAATGCACTACTTGAGTATTCGAATAGCCACCTTAAAAGGAAACGCAAACCACAAGTTGCTTGAAAATTTTGGATTGAAAAATCCTGCAAATCAATGATGGAAATAACTTTAGGCCCTTGATAATATGAAACCAAGTCACAAGCAGATACAATGCTTTTGAGAAAATGATCTGTATTCAAGACTGTATCTGATGAATTTTATTTAGGCAGTACAGACTATTACAGGGAAAATAAGTAGCCATCCAACCTAAAGGAATAAAGGTAACTGCAGGCCTTAGTGGGCAGCTTTCTGAAAGATTCCTTATTTTTTATGCACCTTGTCAGCAAACTCAGCACAACTGCGATTGAAATTTTCTAAAGAGAAGTCCTGCACATGACACACAAAAGTTTGGGATCCTAATCAATTAAGTTCTAAAGACATATGAATATATGGCCACTATTGCACTTATATCCACACTCAAGCTAGAAACAGAGCAAATCAGCATCCAGAAGTTTTTGCATACACTATCATCGATAATTTTCTATAGGGGCCCAACTCTAGTTTATGGATCACCAGAAGTTTCCATGAAAATGGACTAGCAATCAAATCTACTTCATGATAAAGTAATTCAAGAAACATAAGCACGTGTAATATGTTATAATTCAACCTGAATGTTGGTAAGAAACTGCAAAATACCACATTCCATGGACCACAACTCAACGAAACTGATAGTTTTGACAATGAACTGAGCCTTATTCATAATCCGTAAGATAGCCATGCAATGTAGATTTTCAAAGAGGAGCATTAATTTTAGTAGCTTATTCTTTGTCCTTAATTTGACATCCTTCTTGCAGACCATTCTTCCTATGTATGTTCAACCTGATTAACAGGCTTCAATGAGTTGATTTTTAACTACTTGACAGTGCATCAAATGGATATTGAGACAGAACATTGAATGTGCAAATAGTTCTCCGCTATAAAATGGGGAGTAGTAAATAACAATTAATGCGAACAATCAAGAAAACGGATGGATATCACATAGAAAACTGAAAATAATTAAAATCAGATGTGCATATACTAAACAAAAGTGATCATGAAGATGAACTCAGACGCATAAAGAATTGAAGTTGAATCCACAAGGCAGCAAAGAAGACATACATTTGGTAACTTGTCCTGCAGGGCTAGATGATCCACATGGAGTCTCACATTTGATGAGGCATAAAACCAGAGGCTTCGGTCAACTTCAGCATAAGTGTAAGAAACTATGTCAAACAACGTTTTAGCGCCATTCTCTATGGCCTTTAAGATGGTTGATTCTCTGTGTCTTCGGTTTCTGAAAATCCAAGTTAACACTAAATTAGATGTGCATCAATTGAATCTGTCCGCGTTTTTGTTTTATACAGTTTTTGAGAATGACGATCCAGCTTCGATTGGTGTGGCGTAAACAATGTAAATAAACATAAAAGTAAAATAAACAAATTTCACTGCTATATTAGCAGAACGGATCAATCAAACAAGACCCAAGAATTACATAGTGGGAAGATAGCAACAAGGGAAACATGCAGGGTTTCTACATAAATTGTAAACCATATATAAATATGTACAAATGGCTGATAGACAGAAAAGACACTTTAGGTAAAATTATATGTGGAATATGTCAAAAGAGGTATCAGTTTCATACTTGAGATACCCACAGAGCATGTGTTTTGGCCACATATTAATTCTTCCATGCATTGGAATCAAAGCATGAGGAGAGAGCTCAATGAATTTGTATGTTGTCTCAAAGTAATCCTGTATAAAAGAAGTTGAATTTTCAGTATTGAGAATTCTGAAAAGAAAAAATCATCCAAGTCATAGTTGAACCCGATGATAAAATACATATGACCACTCACTCCTTGCTTTAATCCTTATGTTATTCACAAGGGTGTTGTTACAAACAAAAGAGCAAAATCCTTAATTAAAAAAAAATAAAAGTAGATACTAATTTAGCTTTAGATAATTCAGCTATGGGCTCTTGTTGAACACCCCACTACTAGCTACAAGAAACACATACCCATTATTTTAGCAAGTTTTTAATGGTTATTGAGTGGATGTTTCAAATTTACTACGGGAAACCTGAATGTAGATAAAAGCACCTCTGGAAGACAATATAAGGAACACAATGATTCAACCAGTTTCACCCTTTAAGTCCCCACAACAAACACTATACTAGAACTAGATTGTCATTTCACTCACTCAAACTGTTGAGAGCACTCTCATGGGTGTAGCTGATCCTTTTGATATAAAGTAAGAACCTAAAAATTGGAAACAAAATTTGCACGAGATGTTGGCAGTAAGTCTTAATTCTCTCTGCTTTGAGTATGACACTAGTTCACAAAAAAGTTTCAAAAGTTAAACAGAGAAAAAGAGAAAGCTATTCAAGAAAATTATAGAACGCATGGAAAAGCTTACCCATTGATATGAAAACAAGTAAATGCCTTTTATATGGGAAAAAGGTAAGTCATAATTGGTTGATTAAGCTTCAAAAGTCAGATCTTTAGTAGGCATAAATAGGAAAGGGATAATTTCACATAAGAACAATTGAGCTCCCCAATTTTCAATTTTATGGCCCATATTTCAATTTACAACCAACTAGCCCAAAAATAATAGGCTAAGATTCAACATCCAACTCCAATAGGTTCTAAAAATTACCATTTAATTTTTAAAAAAGATTGCTCAAGCTTTTAAGTTAATTTTCGAATTAGTAATTGTGACTCAAATATTAGTTAACAAATCAAATCTATTTGGGTGGTAAAAATTAGATTATTAACAAGCTTAAATATGTGGGTATCAATTCCGAATTTGATTTTGTGAGAAATTTGGAGTGGGTGTTATTTAGACTTGTTAGAAATAGTATAAGGAGGTTGTATATAAAATTTGAAGTCATTTAATGGAGATTTGGACTAGTTTTGAACAGGAATTACAACTGAAAATCGTGAAAGAAATTCGCATATAGATGTTTGTATAAAGGTGTATAAATGTGTATAATAGTGTATACGATGTGTTTATACACGCATATACACTGTTATACAAGATTATACATAATTATACAAAAAACGGACTTCGTCTTCTTCTTTGCGTTTTTTCTGAAATTTAGCTTAAATCTTGCTCAAATCTACTCCAAATCATTTCAAATTTAAACTATGAACTCCTTTTGATATTTTCAATCAATTGGAACAACACTCAATCCAAACAACTAAGAATACAAGAAATTCTATTTTCTAAAGCAAAGCTTTGAATGCCCTTTAATGGTGGACTTCTACTCTTCAATTTTTTTACATTACAATTAGGTGATATAGGGGGAGAAGCAGTAATGGCGGATGGCCCCTTGAAGCATATGTAAAAAAAAGTGAGAAGAAGAGAGTGAAAATAATAGTTGTGAGAACACAGATTTAACTTCATAGGTTTAGAAGCAATGGTTGTAAGAACACATATTTTGAATTTGCAAGAGCTAGTTTTCAAAATATGTACAATATAGGCTAGGTGGGGTAAAACTTAAAAATATGGGTCATTTTTTGTTATGGTGTGAAGTCATGTGTATTTTTTTGTAATTCTTTCAATAGGAAACAGCCAATCATCAGCTTCTATTTAGCATTCCACATATGAAAGAGGGGCAAAAAGACATAGAGATATGATGCAAACATACCTTCATATTTCCCCCAGATGCAATATCTAAGAGAGCACTTCCTTGGCTGAAAATGAAGGGATGCATCAAATTAGCAATTATCAAGAAAGGAAGAGGAAAAGAAATGATAGAAGCTATGACAAAAAAATGCAAAGTTGGTCAAACAAAATCACAAACTCCTTGTACAGTTTTTTTGCCGTATCATTATTAAAAAGGCTTAAAAATTGTTCAGATGGACTAGGAGGTTACAAAAATTGGTAAGCATGTCCTTAAATTATTTATCATGTGAACTTTCCAATTTGTTGAAGGAAATGAAGTTTCTTGATAAAAAATATCTTACCCCACACAATGATCGCCCACAATCAACGAGTTTGTATTAACATGAAGCAGTCCCATATGTCCATCGGTATGCCCCTGAATCACAATATTGTCACCAAAAGAAATAAGTTAAAGTTCCAAAAAACTGATTACAGGAACCTTTCAACGCGTTACATGGAAGATAGAGTTAAACTGGAAGTAAAACTAGGAGATGACTTTAACTTGATTCATTTCTTACAACTTCTGGTATTAAGTTTAATCACAACTTCACCATGCTCTAGTAAAGATGTTTTAATGGTCTAGCCGTCAAGAGATCCCCCTCCTACAAGTCCTAGCTATCAGTGTGTCGATGTAGAAGGAAATAATTTCTCCTGTAGCTAGCATCAATTTATTTATAATGAGAATAACACCTTCCTCAATTCTGCAGAAAGCCCAAATTCATAAACAGGGATAAGTGCAAGGTAGATTCATAAAGGAATTAATCTGATGTGAGATAGCCAATTGTAGATGTGAAACAGACTCTCTCAGTAAGTATCAGAAGACAACCATAGAAACTGAATGTCATTAACACAATTTCATGGGGCGGGGGGGGGGGGGGGGGGTGTTGATTCTCATCAGAAGAAACCAGGATATAAATGGGGAGTACCGGTGCTAAGATAACTCTTAATCTCTCACTGCCAATGCAAATTTCCTCAGATCCAGAAACAGAAACATATGGGAGAGACCAATCATCTGCACAACATGGAAATTACTTCCAAGTTACTAAGTTCATTTACTTGATAAAGAATATTACACTTTCACATGTACTGTGAGATTAATAAGACGTAAATTGTGCATGAAGTAGTTTCCTGAGTATTTTTTATTTATTAAGCTCACTTGGAATTACATTAATACAAACGTCGTCAACTAGCAACACTTCCTGTTACTTCGAAAGGGAAGATATTGATTTCCGAAAAAAAAAAAAAGAATTTTGCTTCGAGCAGCAAAACAAGTCCATCAAATGACATGTCTCGTCGCAAGTGCATTGTCACTGAAAAAGGGTAGAAAGCTGCAACCCTTGCTAAGGTGATGTAATCATGGGAAGATAGACACATTCTATTGTACAGACTTCACAAAAGTTCTGACCTTTTCTAATTCGACGAATCGTATTTTCATGAGCCAAAAGACAAGCATCAGGACTGTACTTCTGGACTACAGAAAGACCTGAGCATAACAGGAAGCATATGTTTCAGGAATAACTTACAAAACCTCCACATTAGTCTGGTGAACAGAGAATGGAGAATAATATTTTTGATAACAAAATTAAAGTAATTATTCATCATGTTATAAAGTTTTCCCTGCTTCTATTGAAATAGACATCCAATAAAGCCATGCTGCAATTAGTCAACAAACTTTTGCTGACGAGCCAGATAAATGTTTGTAAAGAAATTCATAACTGCAAAAAAATGCTACTTTTTTTCTGATCCATAAAAAGGGACAGATGCGAAGAAAATGAAACTTGTGACTTACTTTACATGAAAAGTAGGTCTTGGCCAGAAGGCTCAAGAAAGATAGTTTGAAACAAAGGGCAGATACATAAGGATAACCTTTGATGAATATATATGATGACATCAATGTTGAGAAAATCAGATGATAGCATAAGGCTGTGACACTAAGCAGAGGAATATTTCCAGGCCTGGATGTGAAACTTTCTGCAGCTACTTACCATCAACATGATCGTTATGATGATGTGTCACAAAGACGACTAACTTTCTGGGCAAAGCAGAAATGATTTCCTTGAGCTGGTAATCCAAGCATCAGGGCATCGATATGTCACAACAGCATAAGAGACAACCAATTACCAGAAAGAAAAAAAAATGAAAACGAAGAGAGAAACATAATAAGTATCTAAACCACTCCTAAATAGATTATCGAGACATACAGAAAAGAGAAACACGTGCAAAGACTCATTTACCGAGGTAAATCTATCTATTCATTTAATGTACTAACATTGAACAAATATTCTCAGCTTTATCTCCTCTACTGCTTTTTGCAATTGAAAGTGCCAGAACTAATTGGCATTTTCTTTCAAATAAACCACATATACTTATCTTCTTATCCAAAATGTAAACACTGCAAAACCAGCATGGAAGATCATAGGATAAAGAACAAAGCCTTTGGTACCAGAAGGGTGAATCCTTAAGGTATTATCATAATCTATGTGGTGGTAAGCAAACATAAAATAAATGTGGCAACACAGAAAAAAGAAGCATACCAACTGCTCAGGAACTCTAAAAGACTGATATTTGGATAGTGAAGGGTCTCTTTAATCAGCTGTTATCTACTCTCACCTAAAATTTGAAACGTTTTGGCCAATATTTTCAAAGATTCTTCAGCAGAAGCAACCTAGCTCTTATAGCAATTGGTCAGAATTTACTCAGGCAGGTATAACACTAGTATTTGCCTGCATTGCTTGTTTACATGATCCTTATAGAGTTATTGTCAACCAATCGCCATCAATTTGTAGAGATGCTCTTAGGCCTGTGAAACTCTCACGCTTCAAAAAAGAAATTCACTAACAAATGAACAAAAACCCAAGTGCATCTATATTTAGTAAAGGAAAATTGCTACGCCCTGTCCGCTTAAGACCAAATTCGTGAAAACAGTTGCTTGAGTGGCTTATTTTTTGTATTCTTTGGCTTCACTTCTAAGACCGACAAAATGTCATTTGTTCATTGCACATTTTAAAAACAGTATGACCTAGATTATGTACTACCTCTAACCTGTTCATATGAAGCAGACTTGCATCCGGGGTCTACTATGAGTGCTTCCCCATGGGCAACAAAACTATCATCGCTATCACTATCATTGCCACCAGGCAGGAAAACAATTAAGTTTGTTGTGCAAAAAGGCTTAGCTGTTCTACTTTCCATAGGTATAACTTTAACACCAGTAGGGTACTCCTGAAACATGAGAAAAAAACATTTGTGGGCAGTATTTTGTCCTTAAGATGATAAAAAAAAAAAAAAAAAAAAAAATCATCACATTTACATGTTCACGCGTCAATTGTTATCTGTTGGTTATCCCTTAAGTTCTTTGTTGACTGCAGGTCTTTAGAAAAAACTCTGGTCGGGTCCCATGAAATTTCATGTTAAATTGGTATTTATGCTTTTCAAGATACTTCTAAGGATGATTGGTCCCTCAAGTAATGTGTGATACCAATAGTCGTCAATCTATTCTTTATTTCTCATTTCTAAATGATAGTTTGACAGCTAAGCAAGTACAGGACACAAATAACAAACCTGAAACCGCAAGGTGTGGGGAACTTTCCAAGTCTCATCAGATTTCTTTGAATCATTCAGAAGACCAACAACCACCAATGATCCTATGCGCTCACTACAAGGCTTAACTTCAACAAGCATACTAATACACTTATCAGTGCTCATCCACTTGCAGAACTCAACATCTGTTCAATATGAGTTACAATGTTATGTTCTTGACAATCATTGGGTGGAATAAAAAAGATGGTATGCCGTCATTCATAACCCATTAGCAATTATGGATGCCATCTAATTTGGGGAAAATTGCAAAGCAGAATAGCAGATTTATCAGTATGAAACTAGGTAGAAGAGTATTTATAAGTGGTCCTGAAGAAGTAAAAACACTTGGCAGTACCATGCCTACACCCGAACCACCAAAAATTAGGTGGTTCGAAATTTATCTCTAATTCCGAAATAAAGACACAAGTGTGGAAATTACATCTAACAAGTTAGGGGTAACGACCCATGTAGCTCTTTAAGCTGAACAAAGAGCAAGCTCACATTGGGAGGCTACTGATTCTCTTTAGTAAGACTATAATGTAAGACCATCTGAATCACAACTGCAGTACTCATATCTATACATGAACAAGGTAAGTCAAACATAAACAGAGTGAAGTCAGTCAAACCCTTCAATTTGCCATCTTTAGGACCCAAAGTTCCAATGATGTAGACTGTCTTTACAGGCAATCCTGGTCCAAATTCAGGCTCCTGTACGTACTTTAGGAACTTCCACTCGACTGTGGTATCCTCTAATTCCACTTGCTCTAGAACCTACAATAAGCATCACCTACAAGCTTTAACCACTTCATATTGTAAAGTGTGCAAATGTATACACCACGGCATCTGGAAATAAGTCTCTTTTGGAATATTTATCACAAACATATATCATAATTAAGGATAATGATAGTTATGATGACATAACGACTAGTACAACAAAAAGACAAAAAAAAAACATAGTTAGTGCATCATTTCTGAATTAATCGGTCTTTAGCTAACCAATCACCAATAAAGCTTAATCGCTATTGTCCCATTCTACGTGTCATACATTCCTTCTAAATTTGTCCAGCAAAGATTGACAATTTACTATATTTGAAAACAATTTAACTTTAAACTTCATACTTCATCCTTAATGACAACAACAAACCCAGTAAATATCACAAGTGGAGCTTGGAGTGGGTAACGTGCACACAGACCTTAGCCCTATCTAGAGAAGTTGTTTCTGATAGACCCTCGGCGAAAAAAGTTAAATCATTTCTAAATATAAAAAGTTGTCATTCTTTTTTGGAGGTAAGCAACCCCATTTCCAACCAAGACGTTGTGAATTCGAGTCTCCTAAAAAATAAAGAGCTAAGTTGCCGGGATCTATTTTGAAACATCCTCTCTACCCAGCGTAGGCATAAGGTCTTCATATATACTATCCTCCCCAGACTGGATTATAATGGGTTGTTGTTGTCATTCTTTTTTGGGTAAAATAAAAGAGCATTACATAAATTGAGACAAAGGAATAAATACTGAATAGGGAAAGTATGTGTCGACTTTCTTACATATGCTAATAACCAAGCAAATATACAACAACAACAAAATCATTGTAATCTCACAAGTGGCTTTTTGGGAGTATAAAGTGTAGGCAGATCTTACCTGACTTTGAAAAAGCAAAGAGGCTGTTTCCGGTTTATAAATAACAAAAAAACAATTTGAAGAAACAAATATAAAAGAATAAATTTGGGCAGAACTCTTTTAGTGTACCTTAAGAAGAGCTGAATTAAGATCAAATTTAGTTAAGTCAAACTCACGAGAACAAGATTGAGGGACTTGAATTAAAATCTGATTATCAGAAGGAGAATCAAGAGGTATTAATGAAGCAGAAGGCAAATCCCAAAGGGGAGAATCAACGAAAGAGTCATACTCAGGATCGTTGAATTTGGGAGGTGGGTTTTGTTTCACAATTAGGAATTCGGATTCATTTGAAGGGTTCTTGATTATCACTGCCAGATTATAGGGAGGAGTCGCCATTGAAGTAAGTAGTTTCACTGCAAGTGTAAGTTGAATAGTTTTAAGTCTTAATAGGAATTTTTATTTTGTTGGGTGGGTGGTTGTTTTAGGCTTTAAAGCTGTTATTCGTAGTTGAAACTAACCAATTGTCCCAACATCAATGATGGGTAAAGTATACAAATAGCCCTTAAAAGTAGATGGTTTTAAATTTTTGTCTCCGTTTATCTCATTCACAAAACTTCAAGTTCTGCTCATAAAACAAGCTGGGATCAAAAGTTAGAGACCACACTAAAAAGATTTTGCTACAAAAGCAGGGATCTGTTATGAAATAATAAAAAAAGGACAACAATATTGGAGAGAAAGAGAGAGACAATTCTTATTGAATTTTGGGATGAGTTACAATCGAATAGAACTCTCTATTTATAGGAGAAATGTGATTTAGTCACAAAGTAAAACTCTCCACAAGATGGACATTCACTCTAAATAGAATTCTATTCATAACACTCCCCTTGAATATCTATTCAATGATAATATGTCTCGTCAAAACCTTAACTAAAAGAAAACCCAATAGGAAAAAATTCTAGAAAAGGAAAAAGAGTACACATATCTAACAATACGTCTTTTCGTTGTCTCGTTAAAAACCTTGCAAGGAAAATCGAGTGGGATAAAACCTTGTAAGGGAAAAAGAGTGCAACGCGCATTAACTCACACTGATGAGAGCACCAATTCACATCCTTGAACCTTCTGTGACGACCCAAAGGGTCATCACTTGTTTTCCTAACTTGTTCCACGCTTCCGAGGCCTTGAAAACTTCATTTTATGTTGCCTCGATTTACGTGCATAATTCGGGAATGTAGCCGGAAAGATTTTTTGCTAGAATATGTGAATTCTATGAAAAAATTGAAGAAAAGTAATATTAATATTGATATAGTTGACTTTGGTCAACATTTTTGGTAAAAGGACCCGAACCCGAGATCGGATGGTCCCGGAAGGTCCGTAGGAAAATGTGGGACTCGGCCATGTGTCCGGAGTCAAATTCTGAGGCCTAGAGCCCAAGATATGAATTTTTCTGTTAAATTATTTTTGTTGAAATTATTAAATGAAAATGGATTAAACGACCATGGTATCAGGCTCGTATTCTGGTTCCGAAGTCTGGTACAAGTATTAAATATTATATAAGTGCTTTCTGCAAAGTTTGGTGACATTTGGATGTCGTTTGATGTGTTTTGAACCTTGAGTTCCAAATTTGAAAGTTAATGAAGTTAAAGGAAGATAATCATGAACTTGAAGCTTGATTTGATGAAAACGATGTCATATTGGCGATTTGATCGCACAAGCAAGTTTGTAATATATTTTCGAAGTTGTGTGCGTGTTTGGTTTGGAGCCCGAGGGCTCGGATAATGATTTGATAGGCCGTTGGAGCAAATTCTGAAAAATAACACAGCTGGTATTTTCACCCAGCTGGTATCTTCGCAATTGCGAAGAAATACTAGCAATTGCGAAGTGTGCCAGAATCATGTTGAGTTCGCAAAAGCGAACAACTAGTCGCAAATGCGAAAAGGCCCTCAGGTGGCCTATGTTCGCAAACAAAGGGTCGCAAATGCGATCCTGGGCAGGGAAGCCTCACCTTCGCAAATGCGAAGAATATCTCGCAAATGCGAGACTCGCAGCTTGGGCCAGAGTTCGCAAATGCAAACTTTTCTCGCAAATGCGAGAGCAACAGTCCCCAACACTGCTGCGTTCGTAATTGCGATCAAACGTTCGCAATTCCCATAACCGCAACTGTGCAATCTGATACTTAAACGAATTTTACACCTCTTTTTTTCATTCTTTCAAAACCCAACATACCACACATGATTCTCCAAGAGCAAAATCACTCCAAAACACTTGTAAGTCACTTTTTATTCAATTACTAACATCATTAAACATGTTTTCAAGATAAATCAAAGGTTTTCATGGTAGAAATTTTTGTTTTTGGGTAGAACCTAGGATTTTCATGAATTGGGGAATTAGACCTCGATTTGAGGTCCGATTTTGAAACAAATCATATATTTGAACTCGTGAGGGAATGGGTAACCGAATTTTGGTCCGAACCCCGAGTTCCGGTCACGTGGGACCAAAGGCGTTTTGGGAAATTTTGGGATAAACTTTGAGAAAACCATTTTTAAGCATCCAAACCAAGTTATATAGTATTTATTAATGTAACTGAATCAATTGTGATTAGATTCGAGCAAATTGAAAGCTGAAATTCGAGGTAAAGCTATAGTTGAAGGATAAATTGGACTTCAAGGCTAGAGGTAAGTGTTTGATCTATCCTAGTTTGAGGGAATAAGATTTATGTGCTAATTGCTATGTAATCGAGTGCGGTGTATGGGCTATGGTGACGAGCATCCATACACTGGCGTCTAGCATGACAGTGAGTCTTTTGTTGATATCTATTATGGGGTGTTTTTAAGATAAAATCTTGAACCCTTGCCGGGTTGTGAAATTAATCATTGTTTTCCCTTGCCGGAACTTTATTTATGAAGTTGATTATTGTTTTCCCTTGCTGGGACATTGTTGTGATGATTATTGTGTCCCTTGCCGAGACGATTCATGATTATTGTTTTTATTATTTTGCCTTAACTGTGATTGTTAATTGGGTGAGGAAGAGTGATAATGCACGAAGGGTGATGTCGTGCCTTGTTTACTGATTTTGCACGAATGGTAATGTCGTGCCATGTTTTATTGATTATGCACGAAGGATCTTGCCGTGCCTTATATTATTCATTATGCACGAAGAATAATGCCGTGCCTTGTTATTGATTATGCACGAAGGATGATGCCGTGCTTTGTGATATTGACTATGCACGAAGGAACATTCTGTGTCGTTGTTATTTGAACCATGCACGAAGGATCATGCCGTGTCATGGATGAGAGGATGAGAGTAAAAGCACGATGGGTGATGCCGTGCAACTATTTGATATCCCTTGTTTTGATATTAACTATTTCCATTATACTCTGATTTTCATTAATGATTTAATAGATGTTGCTGATTGTTGTGTTTTCCCCTATTATGATACTTCTTGTTTAATTTGTTTCTTGGTATTCTTGTTATCTTGTGGTGTACATATATAGAACTACACAGGTTTATGTGAGTGTCAGGTCCTAGGCTTGTCACTACTTTGCCGGGATAGGCCAGGCACTTACCAGCACATGGGGTCGGATTGTGCTGATACTGCACTTTCGTGCATTTTTGCACAGGTCCAGGTTTTGAGCAGGAGCAGCAGCAGCAGTAGAGTATTCGTGGGAATTGAGCATTTCGAGACTGAGGTAGCTTGCAGGAGTCCGCAGGCCCGACATCTCTTCTATTTACTTATGTAAGCTATTTGCTGTGGTCTCATTGTTCCGAGATAGACAGATATTTATTATTTCCTTTCAGACCATTATGTGTAGTATTCTTTAGTAGTTCGTGAGTTGGTGACTCCACATCTTGGGTAGAGGATTTTGACAGTATCTTACGCTATTATTATTCATCTTTATTTAGAAAGACTTCTGCATTCATTAATGGAATAATTATTTCTCTTGTTATTAAGTATGGGTATAAAAATGATGATATGAACATGTTAATGTTGAATGAATTGGCTTGTCTACCTACCACGAGTAGGCGCCATCACGATCCCGATGACGGGGGAAAATCTGGGTCGTGACAAGTTGGTATCAGAGCTCTAGGTTACATAGGTCTCACCACTCATGAACAATCTTAGTAGAGTTTGAGGGATAGGTATGGATGCATCTGTACTTGTCCTCCAGAGTCTATTGAGTTAGGAAAGAGTCTCTCATTTGTTCCTTCTTGTCGTGCGATTTGTTCCTCAAATACTGATTGAACTTCTATTCTGTCCTTTCACAGATGGTGAGGACACGCGCTTCTTCGTCCGCTGACCAGCAGCCCGAGCCCCAGGCAGCTCCCGTGAGGGGCAAGGGCCGAGGCCGTATCAGAGGCCCTGGTAGGGGTAGAGCTTAGCCCCCGGCAGCTACTCCAGAGGTGGAGCCTCATATTGAGATTGACGAGGAGGTTCCAGTCCCAGTAGCTCTAGTGGGCCCAGCTCAGGTCCCAGGAGAGGCTTTATTTACCCCGGATCTTCGGGAGGCTTTGGTCAGAATAGCGGGATTTATGGACAGCGTTGCCAGAGCAGGCTTATTATCAGTTGCACCAGCCGCTTCTCAGGCTGGAGGAGGGGCCCAGGACTCCTGCTGCACGTACTCCAGAGCCAGTAGCTCCCCAGCCTCAGGCACTAGTGGTTCAGCCAGTTGTGGCCACTCAGTCAGGTACCACAGCTCAGGCCGGAGATGGAGCGGCCATGACTTCTGATTCTCTATGGAGACTTGATAGGTTCTCCAAGCTGTTTACCACTACTTTCAGCGGTGCCACATCAGAGGATCCTCAGAACTTCTTATTTAGTTGCCATGAGATTCTCAAGATTATGGGAATAGTGGAATCCAATGGAGTTGACTTCTGCACATTCGGGCTTTCAGGATCCGCCAAGACTTGGTGGAGAGATTACTGTTTGACTCGACTAGCAGGGTCCCCGGCTTTATCATGGGACTAGTTTGCAAAGTTATTTCTGAAGAAGTTTCTCCTTGTTACTCAGTGGGAGGCACTTCAGAGGCAGTTTGAGTGCCTCCAGCAAGGTACTTTGACTGTCACTCAGTATGAAAAGAGGTTTGTTGATCTGTCACGTCATGCGGTTGTGATAGTCCCCACAGATCAGGAGAGGATCCGCAGGTTTATAGATGGGCTAAATCAGCCGATTAGACTTCAGATGGCTATGGGAGTTGGGAGCGAAATATCTTTTCAGGAGGTAGCTAATCCAGCTCGTAGACTTGAGATGGCTCTTGCTCGGGGAGGTGGTTATCCTTCAGACAAGAGGCCTCATCATTCCGGCAGATTTAGTGGTTCTTCTTCTGGAGGCTGGGAATCTTTTGATAGGGTCCAGTCTTCCAGACCTTTTCAGTCAGCCCTCCAGGCTTTGCAGGGTGGACCAGGTGATCGTGGGTTTCGTGAGCAGTATTCAGATCAGCCTCCCATTAGTGCTCAGCCTCTTCAGAGTGTTCGTGGGGGCCATTCAGGTCATTAGGGCTAGCAGCTCCATCAGCCTAAATGTTGTTATGGTTGTGGTGACCCAGGTCATCTTGTCATGTTTTACCCTCGAGCGACGGGGAACACTCAGCAGTGGGGTCCTCGTCCCATGATTCAGGCCCCAGCTGACACACAGCCTGCCCAGCCAGCCAGAGGCGGGGGTAGAGATCGTAGAGGTGGAGGTCGAGACCGTAGAGGTGGAGACGTCCCGTCAGAGGTAGAGGTCAGCCAGTGGATGACCGTCCCAGAGATGTAGCTCAGATGGGAAGTGTTGATCCCCGATTTTATGCTTTACCAGCTAGGCTAGAGGCAGAGGTATCAGATGCTGTGACTACAAGTACCCTGGGTCTACATATTCATACTTGTCTTCCTACTTTGCACCATACTTGACTGTGCCTAGCTATGCCCTGGATACTCCAATTTATGTGTCTACACCAGTGGGTGACTCTATAGTAGTTGACCGGGTGCATCGTTTGTGCGTAGTTATATTTGGGAATCTTGAGACCCCTGTTGATTTACTGCTATTAGACATGGTGGATTTTGATGTCATATTAGGGATGGACTGGTTGTCCCCGTATCATGCTATCTTAGATTGTCCTGCTAAGATAGTGACCTTGGCCTTGTCAGAATCACCCCGACTAGAGTGGAGAGGGACCTCAGGCCACTCCGTTTGCACTGTTATTTCCTATGTTAAGGCTCGACGCATGGTCGAGAAGGGGTGTCTAGCTTATTTGGCATATGTTCGTGATTCCAGCGCGGAAATTCCTTCTATTGATTCGGTTCCTATTGTATGGGAGTTTCTTGAGGTTTTCCCTTCAGACCTGCCGGGCATGCTACCCGACATGGATATTGATTTCTGTATTGATCTGGCACCGGGCACTCAGCCCATCTCTATTCCACCGCATCGTATGGCCCCGCTGGAGTTAAAGGAGTTAAAAGATCAGTTGCAAGACCTTTTAGAAAAGGTCTTTATCAGGCCCAGTGTTTCTCCCTGGGGTGCACTTGTGTTATTTGTGAAGAAGAAGGATGGCTCGATGCGGATGTGTATTGATTATCAGCAATTAAACAAAGTAACGATAAAGAACAAGTATCCACTGCCGAGGATTGATGATTTGTTTGACCAGCTCCAAGGAGCAAGGGTGTTCTCAAAAATACACTTGAGGTTGGGCTACCATCAGCTGAAGATCAGGGCGGCTGACATTCCTAAGACAACATTTTGCACTAGATACGGGCACTATAAATTCTTGGTTATGTCTTTCGGGTTGACCAATGCTCCAGCAGCATTCATGGAGTTGATGAATTGGGCGTTCAGGCCGTATCTAGATCTGTTCGTGATAGTCTTTATAGAGGACATCCTGGTATACTCCCGCATCCAGGAAGAGCACGAGCAGCACCTCAGAGTGGTTCTTCAGACTCTAAAGGATAATAAGCTATATGCCAAATTTTCAAAATGTGAGTTCTGGTTGAGTTCGGTGGCATTTCTGGGTCATATCGTATCAGTGGAGGGTATTCAAATGGACCCAAAGAAGATTGAGGCAGTCCAGAATTGGCCTCGACCAGCTTCAGTGACCGAGATCCGGAGTTTCTTGGGGTTAGCAGGTTACTAACGTTGACTTGTAGAGGGGTTCTCTTCTATTGCAGCCCCGATGACCAGGTTGAACCATAAGGGTGCCCAGTTTAAGTGGTCAGATGAGTGTGAGGCGAGCTTTCAGAAGCTCAAGACAGCCTTGACTACAACACCAGTGTTGATATTACCTACGAGTGCAGGGCCTTACACAGTTTACTGTGATGCATCCCGTACGGGGCTTGGAGCGGTATTGATGCATGATGGTAAGGTTATTGCTTACGCTTTGAGACAGTTGAAAATACATGAGAAGAATTATCCGGTTCATGATCTTGAATTGGCAGCAATGGTTCATGCCTTAAAAATCTGGAGGCATTATCTATATGGTGTGGCGTGCGAGGTGTACACGGATCACAAAAGCCTACAATACTTATTCATGCAAAAGGAGTTGAATTTGCGACAGAGGAGATGGTTAGAGTTGTCGAAGGACTATGATGTTACTATCCTATATCACCCAGGTAAGGCCAATATGGTGGTCGATGCATTGAGTAGAAAGTCTGCTAGCATAGGTAGTCTTGCGTTCATTCCAGTCAGTCAGAGACCACTTGCTCTAGACGTCCAGGCCTTAGCCAACTAGTTCGTGAGAATAGACATTTCTAAGCCTGGCAGGGTGTTAGCCTGCATGGTCACTCGTTCATCTCTACTAGAGCGTGTCCGTAAGAGAGGGATACTGTACAGCGAGGAGGTGGCACGAAGGTAACTCTATATGATGATGGAGTTTTAAGATTACATGGATGAGTTTGTGTGCCCAATATCAAGGGGATTCGAGAGTTGATCCTAGCGGAGGCCCACAGTTCGCGGTATTCTATTCACCCGGGCGCTGCGAAGATGTATCAGGATTTACGGCAGCACTATTGGTGGCAAAGGATGAAGAAGGACATTATTGCTTATGTCGCTCAGCGTCTAAATTGTCAGCAGGTGAAATATAAGCACCAGAGGCCTGGTGGCGTATTCCAGAGAATTGAAATTCCCGAGTGGAAATGGGAGCGGGTCACAATGGACTTCATTACTGGAATTCCTTTGACCCGTAGGAAATTTGATGCTATTTGGTCATTATTGATAGGCTGACCAAGTGATCATACTTCATTTCAGTATATGTCTCTTACTCATCGGAGAGGTTAGCAATGATTTACATCAGGAAGATTGTTCGTCCTCGTGGGGTGCCGATGTCTATTATATCAGATCGGGGTACGCAGTTTACCTCACGTTTCTGGAGAGCGGTCCAACAGGAGTTAGGCACCCAGGTCCAGTTGAGTACAACTTTCCATCCTCAAACTGACGGTCAGTCCGAGAGAACTATTCAGATCCCAGAGGACATGCTCCGAGCCTGTGTCATTGATTTTGGGGGCTCGTGGGACCAGTTTCTGCCATTAGTGGAGTTCGCCTACAACAACAGCTACCAGTCTAGAATTCAGATGGCCACGTATAAGGCGTTGTATGGTAGGCGATGTCGGACTCCGGTCGGATGGTTTGAGCCGGGAGAGGCTCGGTTGTTGGGTACAAACTTAGTTCAAGAGGCCTTAGACAAGGTCAAGACTATCGAGGAGAGATTGCGTTCAGCTCAGTCCAGACAGAAGACTTATGCAGATCGTAAGGTTCGGGTTGTAGATTTCATGGTTGGCGAGCAGGTATTGCTTCGAGTATCGCCTATGAAGGGCGTGATGAGGTTCAGAAAGAAGGGCAAACTCAGCCCTAGGTATATTGGTCCCTTTGAGATTCTAGAACGAGTGGGAGAGGTGGCTTACAGACTAGATTTGCCACCTAGCTTATCCACCGTGCATCCAGTTTTTCATGTATCTATGCTTCGGAGGTACCACGGCGATCCCACACATGTGTTAGACTTCAGTACTGTCCAATTGGACAATGATTTATCTTATGAGGAGGAGCCAGTGGCCATTCTAGACCGGCAGGTTTAACAGATGAGGTCGAAGAGTTTTCCTTCTGTGCGTGTTCAGTGGAGAGGTCAGCCTCCTGAGGCATCGAGCAGGGAGTCCGAGTCAGATATGCGGAGCCGCTACCCACATTGGTTCCCCGAATCAGGTACTTCCTTCTCTTGTCCGTTCGAGGACGAACGGTTGTTTTAGAGGTGGAGGATGTGACGACCCAAAGGGTCATAACCTATTTTCCTAACTTGTTCCGCGCTTCCAAGGCCTTGAAAACCTCATTTTATGTTGCCTCGATTTACGTGCATAATTCGGGCATGTAGCTGGAAAGATATTTTGCTAGAATATGTGAATTCTATGAAACATTTGAAGAAAAGTGATATTAATATTGATATAGTTGACTTCGGTCAACATTTTTGGTAAACGGACCCGGACCCGAGATCGGACGGTCCCGAAAGGTCCGTAGGAAAATATGGGACTCGGGCATGTGTCTGGAGTCAAATTCTGAGGCCTAGAGCCCAAGATATGAATTTTTTCTGTTAAATTGTTTTTGCTGAAATTATTAAATAAAAATGGATTAAACGACCATGGTATCGGGCTCGTATTTTGGTTCCTACGCCCAGTACAAGTCTTAAATATTATATAAGTGCTTTCTGCAAAGCTTGGTGACACTTGGATGTCGTTTGATGTGTTTTGAACCTTGAGTTCCAAATTTGAAAGTTAATGAAGTTAAAGGAAGATAATCATGAACTTGAAACTTGATTGATGAAAACGATGTCATATTTGCGATTTGATCGCACGAGAAAGTTTGTAATATGTTTTTGAAGTTGTGTGTATGTTTGGTTTGGAGCCCGAGGGCTCGGATAAAGATTTGATAGGCCGTTGGAGCAAATTCTGAAAAATAACACAGCTGGTATTTTCACCCAGCTGGTATCTTCGCAATTGCGAAGTGTGCCAGAATCATGCTGAAAGTGTGCCAGAAGCATGCTGAGTTCGCAAAAGCGAACAACTAGTCGCAAATGCGAAAAGGCCCTCAGGTGGCCTATGTTCGTAAATGCGAACAAAGGGTCGCAAATACGATCCTGGGCAGGGAAGCCTCACCTTCGCAAATGCGAAGAACATCTCACAAATGCAAGACTGGCAGCTTGGGCCAGAGTTTGCAAATGCGAACTTTTCTCGCAAATGCGAGAGCAACAATCCCCAACCCTGCTATGTTCGCAATTGCGAACAAACGTTCGCAATTCCCATAACCGCAGCTGTACAATCTGATACTTAAACGAATTTTACACCTCTTTTCTTCATTCTTTTAAAACCCAACACACCACACACGTTTCTCCAAGAGCAATATCACTCCAAAACACTTGTAAGTCATTTTTTACTTAATTCTTTCAATTCCTAAAATCAATAAACATGTTTTTCAAGAGAAATCAAAGGTTTTCATTGTAGAAATTCTTGTTTTTGGGTAGAACCTAGGTTTTTCATGAATTGGAGAATTGGACCTCGATTTGAGGTCCGATTTTGAAACAAATCATATATTTGAACTCGTGAGGGAATGGGTAACCGGATTTTGGTTCGAACCCCGAGTTCTGGCCACATGGGACCAGGGGCGTTTTGGGAAATTTTGGGATAAACTTTGAGAAAACCATTTTTAAGCATCCAAACCAAGTTATATAGTATTTATTAATGTAATTGAATCAATGGTGATTAGATTCGAGCAAGTTGAAAGCTGAAATTCGAGGTAAAGCTATAGTTGAAGGATAAATTGGACTTCAAGGCTAGAGGTAAGTGTTTGATCTATCCTAGCTTGAGGGAATATGATTTATGTGCTAATTTCTATGTGATTAAGTGCGGTGTATGGGCTGTGGTGACTGATTCACGTCCAAGCAATAGTCGTAGTCAATATAACCTAGTCTAATAAGTCCAGAATCGATCCCACAAGGAATTAACCTACCAATTACAACTTTCACAACCCAAGAGTACTTCCAATTCAAGTTCCCAAAATTTCGAATATATGTTTGTGAGATTTTTCGACTAACTACTTTTGCAAGAATTAAAAATGATTAAAAGAAATAATTGAGTGTTGCGTAAAATAATATGGAGAAAGACTAAGGTATTGATTTCCCCTATTGATGGAATCCCTTCTCGTTATGCTCATCCAAATTGTCAATATATTCTATCAATCATGAACGCTATATGTACCGTAACCCTCTCCCGAGCAATTACAATAATTTTCTAGTGCACTCTCCCGAGCTACCCTAGCTAGCTTTAATTTGAATAGTTCACTTAAGATTGCACCCAAAACTTCGTTATTCCTAATCCCGTCTTTACGCCTAAAGTTATAGATTCCTCCAGTAACCTAGGTGTGATGTTGTTCAACAATATACCTAAATATGCACTCTTTTCCAAATTATGCACACTAAATAGGCACAGCTAATTGGGGATCCTACCAATTAACTACAATAAGAATGAAGTTGAACAAATAGAAATCTAGCTAACAATTTGTAATCACATAAATGATAAGTTCATCACTCAATAGGTTCCATCAAAACCTTAGAAAAGGATTTAGCTACTCATGCTCAAAGAAACAAGAATAATAATTGAATTCATAAATACTTGATATAAAAATAAAGGAATGAGTTAAGAGAGTTCTCTCTTACTAATTGTCTTGCAAAAGTAGTCAAAAATACACAACTTGCCTCTATTGGCGAACTAGGAGTTTATATAGAGGTTTTAGGGCTAAAAAAACTGAATTTGTACACAACTAGGAAAGTACTATGTGGCGCCTTCCGCGGTTCGTCCGCGGTCGCGGGCGAACCGCGAACAGAGTAGTGTTCTGATTCTTCCGAAAAGTTCAGAGAGCTTGTTTTTTCGCGGTTCATCCGCGATCGCGAGTGAATCGCGGATGAACAGTACTTCGGATTCTTCTTCAATTTTTCAAGCTCACTTCACTTCAACTCTTCACTTAGCCTTTTCATCAACATGTGACTCCAAAATAGCTCCTTTAGCATCCAATGGTTCATGTGTACCTATAACACACCAATAAACACTAATCAAAGCATTTTGTCATCATAAACAATATCAATTCAACAACAAAGTGTGATTATTTAGGGCATAATTATAGTCAAATTCACCTATTAGAAATACCCCACACTTAAACGTTTGCTCGTCCTCGAGCAACCTTAATCACACTTTAGGCCAATTTTATTTATGTCTCCCCCAAATTATGTCACAAAAGCTATTTTTTCATGATTAACCTAAGATATGCACAATCTTTACCTAACCGTAAACTCTCATGCCAGCACATTATTGCTTACTCTAGTTATTATCAAAAACTTGCAAATTTACCGTTTTCCTCTTGAGTTTCATGCCCTCACACAATTTATTGAGAGAAGTTCCCACACATAAACAATTTAGAACATGGAACTTATATATATCGGAAAAAATTCACTCACTCTCAACAAAGAACATTCATATGTATACAGACACACCATAGGCTTTCCCCTAGTGTAATACTCCACTAATCGAGTTATTCAATCATAGATCAAGAGGTATTTAAGGGTTGTAATGTTGGCTATGGGACGGGTAGGATACTTTTGGTTATAGTGGCTAACCGCCCTAAGCACTTTTCTTTTCCTTTTCATAACTTCCCTTTTAGTTTTCTTCCTTATGTCTCCCCTAAACATTCCTTCACCTTTATTTACTTTGAATCCCCATTTTTCTTTTGTTGGTGTAACTGACCTTTCCAATTTTCATATATACATTGATATAGCTTTTTTTTCTCAAAATTTCTTTTTCCTTTTTTTTTTCTCGTTGCTTTGCAACACATTTACATTATTTTGGCCAGTTCACTTTTTTCTACCATTCATTCTTGCTTTTCCCTTTTTCAATTTCCCTTCACCCCACACTTAGACTTTTGCATATTCATTACAATACAAGTGCTTCTAGGAGGTAAAGTAGGACAATATAATAATTTGATGAACATTCAAGGGTTATCAAAGAATAGGCTTTAAGCTCAAAGGGGTTAACTAGGATATTATGTACGGGTGAATTCATGTCTATTGATTTATGGGGTTACACAAAGAAATGCCTCTATCCTTTCTACAACCAAACAACTTCTATTTCGCTTTGCAAACAAACAGGGCAAGTTCTAGGCATCATGTAAAGCATACAATGTAAGTAAAACCTCACACACACATAGCATGCAACTCATTTGGAATTCGGTTCATCTACAAAGTCCTATCGATATTCAAGCAAGCATTATTGTGCAAATTTAAGGCATACTTAGATTCTACAGTCAAGCTTAGAAAATACATTCTCAAGTTCAATTAAGCTTTGCTAATGTGCATACATGGGGTTACATGTTGCCCTTTTTCCTCTAATCCTAAGAAAAGAAAAATCTACCTAACCCGGTTCAATAAAAACCCTTGGAAAAGAACCGTGGTCAAACGAAAAACCAAAGGGGAGGTGATACACTACCTAGAAAACGAAAATAAAAGAAAGAAAACTCCTACTTGGACTGCTTCCCTCAAGAGTACTTGTCCTAAATAGTCCATCATCAGGAAGAGTCCTCTACTCATATTTTTAGATTTTTAAATTTTCTAATTTTTTTGTATTTTTTTATTTCGACTTGGACCCTTAAGAATCCCGTCGCCAAGTGTCCATCATCGGGCCAAGCCAGCTATTTGTATTAAAAACTGCAACTAATATATGCAACATATACGAGATAAGTCACCCACCCTATACTTAAAATCATGTCATGTCCTCATGACATAAAGATAAAAATATAGCTCAAAAGGGGCGAGAAAACTTACCTGAGACTCACTCGGAGTCGGAGACGGTGGATGGGTCGATGTGACATGCTCGACCAAGTGCTCAGAGCCATGCCATGAACCTACTTTCCGACCGAGCTTGCCTCTGTGACATAGCGTCTAAGCGCGTGTGCAAGCCATCTACGGAGGTGCGCAGATCAGCAATCTCCTCCTCCATGGACCTATGCATAGGTCGGGTAGATTCGGACCTAGACATACTCGCTCCACGGTGAGCATGCCTGGAGGGTTTGGCTGAGTCAGTGGAGTGCCTGGCCCGGGCAACCGGCACAGGGTCAACCTCAGCATCCAAGTCGATTGAGTCATTGTCTCGGCCGACCCGAATTTGAGAAGCTCTAAATGGAGCTTTTGGTGGGAGATCACCATCCAAGGCCAGGACCGGGGTATGATGGCCGAGACACAAAGTAGTGACGAGAGATGGGTAATAAAATCCCTTGGCTTTGAGGGAACCCCTCAGCACCATCTCATCACTAATTAAGCGGGCGATGTCCACGTCCCGCTGTGTTACAAAACACTATGTTAGAAGTGCCCTATTAAAATTGACATCAGTGGTGTTGCTGGAGGGCAAAAGTCGGTTACATATGATAGAAAACCAGCATTTAGCAGTATGTGTAAAGCAGTTAGAATGGAGTGTTTTATTTCGTATCCAAACAAGGATGCCATCAACACATAAGGCCTCAATTATCATGTCCCATGTGACACCCGGCCTATCGTGGTAGTAGTCCATGTCACTAGTATGATTCGGCAGTCTAAGTGCCTGTCTAATAGAATGAGCATGGGCGTAGACGTACTTACCTATGACGAATACCTCCCTAGTCAAACCGTAGGGAGCATTGGCATAAAACTCCCTAACAAGCATCTTGTTCACGAGGGGCGGTGCGTCAAATAGGAACTCTATTTCGCGGCGGCGAGTGTCGTCATATATTTCTGGCTTTTCAGACCACAGGGCCAATATGTCAACTTTAACTTCCTGGAGCCAGGACTTAGCCGCCTTGGCGTGGAAATCACCTTCTGCTTCCTCGCTGGCGAACCTTGACTCGTCATATGTAGGTTGCCTAGAAGAGCTAGCACCCTGTCTTGATCTTTTGGGGGCCATGATCCTGCACAAAAGAGACAACCAAAAATTTGCATAATGTTAAAACATCGGTTGGCTACTCAGATTTCGCCATCCGTGGAATACCACAATTGTCTCTTTAGTGCTATCATCCCATAACTCCTATACTTAACCACTTATCTAACAATTTCACCAATTCATGTTCAAGCACCCCACACTTATTTATTTTGGCACTCTAACATGACCCAATTACCCTACACCATCACCAATAATATACAACAACAAGCAACTCACTAGTTGGGCATTATTTTCCCTAAAAATTCAATAATCAACTACAACAACAACAATTGCCCAACTTGGCCAACCAACCAACAAATATAATCACCAACACTTTTGGGTCTCCAAAACAACAAAATTAGTATTATTAAATAAATTGGAGACCCAACAACACAATCTCTACCATAATTCCATCCATATCACAAGGTTCTTAAAAGAAATCATATAACATTCTACTACAAAAACCAAGTAATATATATGAATTCTACTAAACTAGCAATATATACTACATATTATACAAGTTAAACTACAATCAACTAATTAAGTCTACCAAATTAATAATAAAAATTAAATAACTAAAAGAAGAAGGAATTAAAAAGAACAAGAAGAAAACTTACTATTGAGAGTAGTAGAGGAGTAAGATTGAAGAGGGGGAATTCTTTGGAGAAGAATGGAGGAGAGAATTATTGAGAGAAGGAGGAGAGAATTTAGAGAGAGAGAGAGAGAGGTTGGGAGGGTGAGAGGCGGATTGTCACGCCCCAAATCGAGGGACATGACCGGCGCCTGACCGGGTTGCCCCAGTCAAGCGGACCTGGGTGCCTTTCATTCCCACGCGTTAACCCTGTGTTGATTGTTTCTCATTAACCAAATATTTTACCAATAGACTGATTTCATAATGCATAAACATAACCATGTGATTGATTCACTAACAAGTTCATAATTTATATTTACAACGCCCCATATATATATACATAGGCCACAATCCCACAGTTTACATGTCTACGGAGCCTCTAGGATACAAAAAGGGAAATACAATACTTGCCGGTAACAAGGCTCCGGCTATACCTTACAAAACCAAAATGAAATCTAAACCGAGTGGCAAGAACCGGATGACTGAGCAGATCCCCTACCCATACCCTGACGGGGTGCACGGCAGTCCCGCTGAATGTGACCTCTCACCCCGCACCCGAAGCACACTGGAAGGTCAAGGTAGCAAGTTTCTGTATGAAATCTCCCACACTCGGGGCATGTAGGTCTCCCCTGCTGCTGGGATCTCACCCCAGGATGACCAGACTGACGAGACCTCCTGCTGTCTGAACCAGGTCTCGAGTAACTGCCCAGCTGATGGCTGTGCACAGATGGTGGTGCACTCTCTAAGGACTGGGCATGTGACTGGGATGGCCTTGATGACCCTCTCCCGGGAAGTGATCTCCCCGAACGACCCATTGACCAGGCCCTGCTGCTACTCTCTCTCTCCGCACGAATCTTCAACTTCCTAGCTTTTGTGGCCTGAGCAAACCCCACAATCCTCCCATAGTTCATGTCTGAGTGCAAAGCTGTTGTGGCGGCCTCATTCACCACCAAAGGGCTAAGGCCCTGAACAAACCGTCGAACCCGGGCATCCGTGGTCGACACTAAATGAGGAGCATACTTGGACAACCTTACGAACTCCATGTGATACTCCCAAACACTCATACTGCCCTGCTTGAGGACCTCGAACTCCGTGGCGCGAGCTGCCATCACCTCGGCAGGCAAGAAGGGGTCCATAAATGCATCTACGAAGTCATCCCATCTGGCCGGAGGGCCTCCTTCCTCACGGGAATCCTCCCACATTTCGAACCATGAACGTGCCGCTCCCTTCCAGCCTGTAAGAGGCCAACTCTACCCCTCTATATCCGTAGCCTTCATCACTCGCTGAGGATCTTGTATATCTCATCAAGGAATTCCGTGGGTCGAGCCTCCGGATCGGTGCCTGAAAATTCCGGAGGAGCCAATCGCAAGAAGCGGTGGACTGCGGAGCCAAAGGAATCTCCTCGTCCGCCGGAGGATGTGAGGCATCATGGGATCTCCGGGCCCTGGGCGGCCACTAACCGTGTTAACATATGGATGGCTCCCCTAAGTTCTTCATTAGAGATACCGGAGCCCGAAGCGGGAACTGTATCTGAGTCAGGAACACCGGCAGGAGGAATGGTGGCATCCTCTGCCGCGGCCGGAATAGGGACACTTGGGTTTTGAACAGATGGGCCAGGCAAATTCGGGACCGGTGGGTCATTCTCTCCCACGGCATCGGGTACATGATTAACAACTGCACTTGGGCCGGCATTGGCCCTAAGGCCGAGTCTAGCCTTCTTCTTAGGTGCCATATTCTGAAAATTTGGGAACAAGGCGCGAATTAGACACAGATATCTCCACATTGCACTTTACCGCACGATATAGATTAACAAAGAAGTAGGTAAATTCCTAAATGCTCGTGTAGCCCCCTACTTATATGATGTGGTCGACAACACACCTATAAGAAGGGCACTACTAGACACGGCTCCGAGACATCCTAGGACACTTTAAAAACCATAGGCTCCGATACCAAGTTTGTCACGCCCCAAATCGAGGGACATGACCGGCGCCTGACCGGGTTGCCCCAGTCAAGCGGACCTGGGTGCCTTTCATTCCCACGCGTTAACCCCGTGTTGATTGTTTCTCATTAACCAAATATTTTACCAATAATGACTGATTTCATAATGCATAAACATAACCATGTGATTGATTCACTAACAAGTTCATAATTTATATTTACAACGCCCCATATATATATACATAGGCCACAATCCCACAGTTTACATGTCTACGGAGCCTCTAGGATACAAAAAGGGAAATACAATACTTGCCGGTAACAAGGCTCCGGCTATACCTTACAAAACCAAAATGAAATCTAAACCGAGTGGCATGAACCACACGAGGCCCCGAGGAAGAAAGGGGCTCACCAAAACGGGCAGTGGAGGATGAAGGATACTACTGTCGATGAGCTGAAGTGCCTGCTACGGATCCACCTACAATCATAACACGAATGTAGCATCCCCGGCAAAAGGGACGTCAGTACACTAGAATTGTGCTGGTACGTATGGACCAGATTTGTCCCAAGTAAACTCAAGCCATTAAATTACATTAACAATTAATTAAGCCAACCAACCATGTTTCCACATTTTCCTCATTTCAAATAATTCTCACACAAAGCACTTTCTACGATCAACCAATTTAACAATAACCAATCAATCACGTAAAGCACAAGTAGTCAAACAAAGGGGCAATCGGTGCCCCACAGGTTGCAAACTCTCCTGCTCTGTCTCCTTTCACAATTTCACATTATTGATTTTTGTATCAATTTTCAATAGCGATTTCGATCGCTTTCCATCTTTATTGCCCCTGACCACCCTTATTACCTCAGCCACCCTTATCACCCCAACCTACACCTTATTTCCCCACGTTGCGGCGCGCAACACGACCCCGCCTTACAGTTGAAAACACAACAATTTCAAACAGGAGATAAGGTACTACACACAATTTCAACAAGTTCAAATAAGCAACTTACACATTGGTTCATGTTCTCAATTTCTTCTCAAGCCAATATCAAAACCGAGTTACAAGTATTCCAAAATCGAAAATGCCCACATAATCATGTTCAACAATTTACCACAATTAAGGTGTTTCAAATTCCTTCCACAATAAGCCAAATATGCCATCACAATGGTTGTTCCCAATTCTTTACCAATCTCGATTACCTTTTTATCTTTCCATTCATATTTCATACCACACCACACGTAGTTCAACATCAATCAAATGCTCAACAAGGAAATCAAACAATTACGTAAAATTTCTCAATTTGACACATGCCAAAACAATTCGCACACATTTGGGCGATTTTACAAGAATCAAAATTAGCCATACATACCGGTGATGATTTTTCTTCCTACTTTATGCTTACCCAAGCTATCTTACTCTTGCCAACCTTGTTCTTGAAGACTCTTACTTCTACTCACTTCTTTTTACTAAAAATCAAGTTCAATAATCATGCATGAGTGTAAAAATTCTATTTTCAAAAGCTATTATCTGCAAACCTCTCTTTACCCAATTAAAACTGAAAGTCAAAGAAAATAGTTAGGGTTTTTACCTTGAAAAGATTGGGGAAGTTGAATCCTTGCCCTAAGACCCCTTGGAATTAAGATGATTGGAACAATCTTTGAAGATGAAAGATGTCTCTCTCTAAAAACCCTCTCTTCTCTCTCTAATTTTGGTAAGATGATATGATAAAATGAAGAAGAAGTGTGTTATATTAAAGAAGAGATCGGGTCAAAATGTTACAAAAATCGGGGCCGGGGTCAATTATGCGGTGCACTATGCGACCGCAGAATCAACATGCGGTCCGCATAGTGACCGCAGAATTGCCCCAAATTTTACACAGGTTCTGTTAAGGAATGCGGCCAGAATGCGGTCCGCATGCTTGATCCGCGGTCGCAAAGTGCACCGCAGATTTGACATGCGATCGCATATCGACCGCACTTTTGACACGATTTTTGGGAAACTCTCTGGAACGTTTTGCGGCAAGAATGCGGTCCGCATGTCAGGTTTGCGGTCGCATTCTTGACCGCATATTTGACACTTTTCGGAAAAATTAATTCTCTACATTTTTGAAACTTAAATCACTACCAAGGGTCCGAACCGGAATTCTACGCATTCCTAACACATTATTCGGACCATGACACCACAGCTACTAGGTTTTATGCACAAAATTTTTTACGGGGCCTTACACGGATGTTATGGGGAAATAAGGGAGGGGGTTTAGTGATTTAGGGTTATTAAAGGGGGGGGGTGGAGAATAAAATAAAAAAAACATTTCTGCCGACCGCGGAGTTGACCGCGGTCGTTCACGGTTCATTCGCGGTCGCGAGCGAACCGCGAACAGTCAAACTTCAGAGAGGGCAATTTTCCGCAGTTCATCCGCGGTTGCGGATGAACCGCGAACAGAGACCTTCTCTGAAATTTTTTTTTCGCTGGTCATAATTTTTATTTTATTTTTTATATAGACTAACTATAATGAGAATACTTACAACACGTTCGTGGGTTGCCTCCCACGTAGCGCCTGATTTAACGTCGCAGCACGACTCGTCTTAGCGCATTTTAAGGCTCGCTAGACCTTTGAGGTTCATCTAACCGTAGTTCCACTTTGTCCTTGATGTCATCCATGCTGACATAAGGTTTCAACCGCTGTCCATTTACTTTGAATGTGCGTGAACTATCAATGGTCTCAATTTCCACAGCGCCCGACTCAAATGTCTCAACTACCCGAAAGGTTCCTGACCACCTTGATTTTAATTTACCCGGGAACAACTGCAATCTCGAATTGTATAACAGTACCTTGTCCTCGGATTTGAAGTTCCGCTCAATGATATTCTGATCGTGAATCCGCTTCATCCGCTTTTTATACAGTCTAGTGCTTTTAAAGGCTAGATACCAAAATTCTTCCAATTCATGCAAGCTGGTCATTCTAGATTTCCCCGCTTCATCCAAGTCGAGATTCAATTGCTTCAGTGCCCACCATGCTTTGTGCTCTAGTTCCACAGGTAGATGACAAGCTTTCCCAAATGCCAATTTGTATGGTGACATGCCGATTGGTGTCTTGAATGATGTCCTGTAAGCCCATAATGCGTCATCAAGCTTCCTGGACCAGTTGGTCCTTGTTGCGTTCACTGTTTTTGTTAATACACTCTTTATCTCCCTGTTGGAGACCTCAACTTGCCTGCTAGTCTGCGGGTGATACGGAGTAGCCACTCGGTGTTTAACATCATACTTGGCCAATAATTTCTCAAACGCCCGGTTGCAAAAGTGTGTGCCCCCATCACTGATGATAGCCCTTGGAGTCCCGAAACGGGTGAAAATGTTCTTCTTAAAAAATCCCACCACCACCTTAGCATCATTGGTGGGTAATGCTACAGCTTCTACCCATTTGGACATGTAGTCTACCGCAACAAGTATGTACTTATTACCGTATGAGCTGATAAAGGGCCCCATGAAGTCTATTCCCTAGACAGCAAACACTTATACACATTATTCGGACCATGACACCACAGCTACTAGGTTTTATGCACAAAATTTTTTTACGGGGCCTTACATCCTCCCCCCCCTTAAGATCATTCGTCCTCGAATGAGGATTTTGAAATAAATGAGTTGGTTTTGAAAGACATGATATGCAACCATCAAAATTTTGACTAACTCTTATATTTTAGAAAAATTTCGCCGGAGTTTCCTTTGTATTATGGACATATCCACCTGTCAGAGGGCCCCCGAAACACATTACCAAACAACAATATACAACTACAACACTTTTCACAACCGGTATACACTTTCTTACCTCAACGAATGCACATATTCTATCACATTGTTACAATTGCACATAAACTAGTCACTTCAATGAATTCTTACCTTATTTAACCATTTTAACACACCATGTACACTTAACAAACCATTACCAATCTACACTTACTATTAGTTGTTTATTTAACACGTAAATCTTTATAAGGCTTTCATTTATCAAGAACGGTTCAAGTGACCCAAGGTAACAACACATTTAACTCATTACAAAATGAAGGGGACTTTACTAATACTAAGAGGGAAACAACTTAGACAAGATGACAGAGTTACTAGGAGTAGGAGGGTCACCTAATTTCTTCTAGGCTTGATCGAACAAATGGGGGTACTTTTCCTTCATCTCTTTTTCCGCTTCCCATGTGGCCTCCTCAACTTGTTGACTTCGCCACAATACTTTAACAGAGGCAACTTCCTTATTTCTCAACTTACGGACTTGCCTATCAAGAATGGCAACTGGAACTTCTTCATATGACAAATTTTCATTAATCTCTATAGCTTCGACTGGCATGATGGTGGATGGATCTCCAATCACTTTCTTCAACATGGACACATGGAATACCGGATGCACTGATGACATCTCGGGAGGCAACTCTAGCCTATAAGCAACTTGACCAATCCTTTGAACGATCCGATATGGCCCGACATACCTAGGACTCAATTTCCCTTTCTTTCCGAATCGCATGACTCCCTTCATAGGAGATACCCTCAAGAACACCCAATCATCAACTTGAAACTCCAAATCCCTTCGACGAACGTCTGCATAGGACTTTTGACGACTCTGTGCTGTTTTCATTCTCTCCTGAATAACCTTGACCTTTTCCATAGCTTCGTACACCATATCTGGCCCTAGCAATTCCGCTTCACCTACTTCAAACCACCCGATTGGCGACCTACATCTTCTCCCGTACAATGCCTCAAACGGGGCCATCTGAATGCTAGCATGATAGCTGTTATTGTAAGCAAATTCTATCAGGTGGCAAGTGTTCATCCCAATTACCTTTAAAATCTAAGACACAAGCCCGCAACATATCTTCGAGCGTCTGAATGGTCCGCTCGGCCTGTCCATCGGTCTGTGGATGGAAAGCTGTGCTGAGATTCACCTGAGTTCCCAAACCTTGCTGAAACTTCTTCCAAAAGTTAGCGGTGAACTGAGCCCCGCGATCTGAGATGATAGAAAGTGGAGTGCCATGAAGCCTTACTATCTCTTTGATGTACAATCTTGCATATTGCTCCGCGGTATCAGTGGACTTGACAGGCAGGAAGTGAGCTGATTTGGTGAGTCGATCTACTATCACCCATACTGAATCGAACTTACGCTGAGTGCGAGGTAACCCCACCACGAAATCCATATTGATCATCTCCCATTTCCACCTTGGTATTTCTATAAGTTGTGTTAATCCACCAGGCCGTTGATGCTCGGCCTTCACTTGTTGACAGTTCGGACATTTAGCTACAAAGCCTGCCACATCCCTTTTCATATCGTTCCACCAATAAATCTCCTTGAGATCGTGATACATTTTTGTTGAACCAGGGTGCACAGAATACCTGGAAGTATGAGCCTCTGCCATCACTCTTTCCCGAAGCTCGTTCACATCCGGAACACATAGCCTATCTTGACATCGCAATACACCATCTTCGCTGCTGAGTACAAATGCTGAGGCCTTGTCATTCATGACTGCTTCCTTTACCCGAACCAGTGCTGGATCCATGAACTGTTTTTCCTTGATTTCCGCGACCAATGATGATTCTGCTCCATTATGCACCAAGATATCCCCCTCGTCCGACGCCGAAATACGAACCCCCAAGCTGGCTAATTGGTAGACCTCTCGAGCCAGGGGTCTCTGATCCACACCCAAATGAGCCAAACTACCCATGGATTTTCGACTAAGAGCGTCGGCTACCACATTTGCCTTCCCTGGATGGTACAATATGTCCATATCATAGTCCTTGAGTAGTTCTAACCACCGCCGTTGTCTCAGATTCAGCTCTTTCTGCTTGAACAAATACTGGAGGCTCTTGTGGTCTGAAAACACATCTACATGGACCCCATAAAGATAGTGTCGCCATATTTTCAAGGCAAACACAACAGCTGCAAGTTCCAAATCATGCGTCGGATAATTCTTTTCATGGTTCTTGAGTTGCCTGGAAGTGTAAGATATGACTTTTCCGTGCTGCATCAATACACATCCCAAACCAACCCTGGAGGCATCACAATAAACCACAAATCCCTCTGTGCCTTCTGGCAAGGCCAATACTGGTGCCGAGGTCAATCTTGACTTCAGTTCTTGGAAACTTTTCTCACATGCTTCGGACCACTGGAACTTAACTGCTTTCTGCGTCAATTTAGTCAATGGGGAGGCGAGGGTTGAGAATCCCTCTACAAACCTCCGATAGTACCTGCCAGACCCAAAAAGCTGCGAATCTCTGTCGGGGTCGTGGGTCTAGGCCAATCTTTCACTGCTGCAATCTTCTGAGGATCCACCATAATTCCCTCACTGGAAATAACATGCCCTAGAAAAGCTACGGACTCCAACCAAAACTCACATTTTGAGAACTTGGCATACAATTGATGCTGAAGAAGGGTCTGCAATGCTGCTCTGAGGTGAACGGCATGATCTTCCCCGCTCCGAGAGTAGATGAGAATATCGTCAATGAATACAATCACAAAGGAATCTAGGAATGGCTTGAAAACCCGATTCATAAGGTCCATGAAAGCTGCTGGGGCATTGGTTAGCCCAAAAGACATAACCAAAAACTCAAAGTGACCATAACGAGTTCTGAAGGCGGTTTTAGGAATATCCTGCTCCCTGATTTTCAACTGGTGGTACCCGGACCGTAAATCAATCTTTGAGAAGAACCTCGCTCCCTGCAATTGGTCAAACGGATCATCCACTCGAGGCAATGGATATTTATTCTTAATGGTGACTTTGTTAAGCTTGTCGATAATCAATACACATTCGAAGTGACCCATCCTTCTTTCTAACAAAGAGAACCGGAGCACCCCATGGCGACACACTCGGTCGTATGAACCCTTTCTCTAATAAATCCCTTAGCTGCTCCTTTAACTCCCTTAACTCTGCTGGCGCCATTCTGTAAGGTGGAATGGATATTGGCTGAGTATCTGGCAATACATCAATTCCGAAATCAATCTCCCTATTCGGCGGGATGCCTGGAAGCTCATCTGGAAACACTTCAGGAAATTCATTCACAATTGGCACGGACTCGAGGGTAGGCACCTCCGAGGTGGTGTCCGTTACCCGAACCAGGTGATAGATACACCCTTTCTTAATCATCTTCGAAGCCTTAAGGTAGGAAATAAACCTACCCCTTGGCACTACACCATTTCCTCTCCATTCAATAACTGGCTCGTTAGGGAACTCGAGCCTCATAACTCTCGTCCGACGGTCAAGCTTGGCAAAGCACGAATAGAGCCAATCCATCCCCATAATTACATCAAAATCTACCATCCCAAGCTCAATAAGATCAGCTGTGGTATCACGACCACCCACTGTAACAACACAATTCCTATAGACTCGTGAAGCTGTAATAGAATCACCAATAGGAGTCGACACAGAGAACGGCTCATGAAGCTGTTCGGGTTCTATCCCAAAGCTTGAAGCAATGAATGGAGTAACATAAGACAAGGAGGACCCTGGATCAATAAGGGCATAGCAATCAATAGTTTGAACGGACAGGATACCTGTAACAACATCTGGAGAAGCCTCGACATTCTGGCGGTCACTCAATGCATAGAATCGGCTAGGTCCACCCCTACCCTGAGCTCCACCCCTAGCTGCACCACGCCCTGCTGCTGCTGGAGTACGCGCTGATGATGTAGCAGCTGAAGAACCGGATGACTGAGCAGATCCCCTACCCATACCCTGACGGGGTGCACGGCAGTCCCGCTGAATGTGACCTCTCACCCCGCACCCGAAGCACACTGGAAGGTCAAGGTAGCAAGTTTCCGTATGAAATCTCCCACACTTGGGGCATGTAGGTCTCCCCTGCTGCTGGGATCTCACCCCAGGATGACCAGACTGACGAGACCTCCTGCTGTCTGAACCAGGTCTCGAGTAACTGCCCTGCTGATGACTGTGCACGGATGGCGGTGCACTCGCGGAGGACTGAGCATATGACTGGGATGGCCCTGATGACCCCCTCCCTGGAAGTGATCTCCCTGAACGACCCATTGACCGGGCCCTGCTGCTACTTTCTCTTTCTGCACGAATCTTCAATTTCCTGGCCTCCGTGGCCTGAGCAAACCCCACAATCCTCCCATAGTTCATGTCTGAGTGCAAAGCTGCTGTGGCGGCCTCATTCACCACCAAAGGGCTAAGGCCCTGAACAAACCGTCGAACCCGGGCATCCATGGTCGACACTAAATGAGGAGCATACTTGGACAACCTTACGAACTCCATGTGATACTCCCAAACACTCATACTGCCCTGCTTGAGGACCTCGAACTCCGTGGCGCGGGCTGCCATTGCCTCAGCAGGTAAGAAGTGGTCCATAAATGCATCCACGAACTCATCCCATCTGGCCGGAGGGCTCCCTTCCTCACGGGAATCCTCCCACATTTCGAACCATGAACGTGCCGCTCCCTTCGGCCTGTAAGAGGCCAACTCTACCCCCTCTATATCTGTAGCCTTCATCACTCTGAGGGTCTTGTATATCTCATCAAGGAATTCCTGTGGGTCAGCCTCTGGATCGGTGCCTGAAAATTCTGGAGGGGCCAATCTCAAGAATTGATGGACTCTGGAGCCAAAGGAATCTCCCCGTCCGCTGGAGGATGCAGGGGCATCATGGGATCTCTGGGCCTGGGCGGCCACTAACTGTGTTAACATATGGATGGCTCCCCTAAGATCCTCATTAGATATACCAGAACCCGAAGCGGGAATTGTATTTGAGTCAGGAAAACTGGCAGGAGGAATGGTGGCATCCTCCGCCGCGGCTGGAATAGGGACACTTGGGTTTTGAATAGATGGGCCAGGCAAATTCGGGACTGGTGGGTCATTCTCTCCCACAGCATCGGGTACATGATTAACAGCTGCACTTGGGCCGGCATTGGCCCTAAGGCCGAGTCTAGCCTTCTTCTTAGGTGCCATATTCTGAAAATTTGGGAACAAGGCGCGAATTAGACATAGATATTTCCACATTGCACTTTACCGCACGATATAGATTAACAAAGAAGTAGGTAAATTCCTAAATGCCCGTGTAGCCCCCTACTTATATGATGTGGTCGACAACACACCTATAAGAAGGGCACTACTAGACACGGCTCCGAGACATCCTAGGACACTTTAAAAACCATAGGCTCGATACCAAGTTTGTCACGCCCCAAATCGAGGGACATGACCGGCGCCTGACCGGGTTGCCCCAGTCAAGCGGACCTAGGTGCCTTTCATTCCCACGCGTTAACCCTGTGTTGATTGTTTCTCATTAACCAAATATTTTACCAATAATGACTGATTTCATAATGCATAAACATAACCATGTGATTGATTCACTAACAAGTTCATAATTTATATTTACAACGCCCCATATATATATACATAGGCCACAATCCCACAGTTTACATGTCTACGGAGCCTCTAGGATACAAAAAGGGAAATACAATACTTGCCGGTAACAAGGCTCCGGCTATACCTTACAAAACCAAAATGAAATCTAAACCGAGTGGCATGAACCACACGAGGCCCCGAGGAAGAAAGGGGCTCACCAAAACGGGCAGTGGAGGATGAATGATACTACTTCCGATGTGCTGAAGTGCCTGCTAGAGATCCACCTACAATCATAACACGAATGTAGCGTCCCCGGCAAAAGGGACGTCAGTACACTTGAATTGTACTGGTATGTATGGACAAACTTTGTCCCAAGTAAACTCAAGCCATTAAATTACATTAACAATTAATTAAGCCAGCCAACCATGTTTCCACATTTTCCTCATTTCAAATAATTCTCACACAAAGCACTTTCTACGATCAACCAATTTAACAATAACCAATCAATCACGTAAAGCACAAGTAGTCAAACAAAGGGGCAATCGGTGCCCCACAGGTTGCAAACTCTCCTGCTGTCTCCTTTCACAATTTCACATTATTGATTTTTGTATCAACTTTCAATAGCGATTCCGATCGCTTTCCATCCTTATTGCCCCTGACCACCCTTATTACCTCGGCCACCCTTATCACCCCAACCTACACCTTATTTCCCCACGTTGCGGCGCGCAACACGACCCCGCCTTACAGTTGAAAACACAACAATTTCAAACAACAGCAGATAAGGTACTACACACAATTTCAACAAGTTCAAATAAGCAACTTACACATTGGTTCATGTTCTCAATTTCTTCTCAAGCCAATATCAAAACCGAGTTACAAGTATTCCAAAATCGAAAATGCCCACATAATCATGTTCAACAATTTACCACAATTAAGGTGTTTCAAATTCCTTCCACAATAAGCCAAATATGCCATCACAATGGTTGTTCCCAATTCTTTACCAATCTCGATTACCTTTTTATCTTTCCATTCATATTTCATACCACACCACACGTAGTTCAACATCAATCAAATGCTCAACAAGGAAATCAAACAATTACGTAAAATTTCTCAATTTGACACATGCCAAAACAATTCGCACACATTTGGGCGATTTTACAAGAATCAAAATTAGCCATACATACCTGGTGATGATTTTTCTTCCTACTTTATGCTTACCCAAGCTATCTTACTCTTGCCAACCTTGTTCTTGAAGAGTCTTACTTCTACTCACTTCTTTTTACTAAAAATCAAGTTCAATAATCATGCATGAGTGTAAAAATTCTATTCTCAAACGCCCGGTTGCAAAAGTGTGTGCCCCCATCACTGATGATAGCCCTTGGAGTCCCGAAACGGGTGAAAATGTTCTTCTTAAAAAATCCCACCACAACCTTAGCATCATTGGTGGGTAATGCTACAGCTTCTACCCATTTGGACATGTAGTCTACCGCAACAAGTATGTACTTATTACCGTATGAGCTGATAAAGGGCCCCATGAAGTCTATTCCCTAGACAGCAAACACTTATACACATTATTCGGACCATGACACCACAGCTACTAGGTTTTATGCACAAAATTTTTTTACGGGGCCTTACATCCTCCCCCTTAAGATCATTCGTCCTCGAATGAGGATTTTGAAATAAATGAGTTGGTTTTGAAAGACATGATATGCAACCATCAAAATTTTGACTAACTCTTATATTTTAGAAAAATTTCGCCGGAGTTTCCTTTGTATTATGGACATATCCACCTGTCAGAGGGCCCCCGAAACACATTACCAAACAACAATATACAACTACAACACTTTCCACAACTGGTATACACTTTCTTACCTCAACGAATGCACATATTCTATCACATTGTTACAATTGCACATAAACTAGTCACTTCAATGAATTCTTACCTTATTTAACCATTTTAACACACCATGTACACTTAACAAACCATTACCAATCTACACTTACTATTAGTTGTTTATTTAACACGTAAATCTTTATAAGGCTTTCATTTATCAAGAACGGTTCAAGTGACCCAAGGTAACAACACATTTAACTCATTACAAAATGAAGGGGACTTTACTAATACTAAGAGGGAAACAACTTAGACAAGATGACAGAGTTACTAGGAGTAGGAGGGTCACCTAATTTCTTCTAGGCTTGATCGAACAAATGGGGGTACTTTTCCTTCATCTCTTTTTCCGCTTCCCATGTGGCCTCCTCAACTTGTTGACTTCGCCACAATACTTTAACAGAGGCAACTTCCTTATTTCTCAACTTACGGACTTGCCTATCAAGAATGGCAACTGGAACTTCTTCATATGACAAATTTTCATTAATCTCTATAGCTTCGACTGGCATGATGGTGGATGGATCTCCAATCACTTTCTTCAACATGGACACATGGAATACCGGACCATGACACTTATACACATTATTCGGACCATTATTCGGATTGGGTTCATTGGCATTTCATGATGCCGGGAGATGTTCCCAGTGCGTTGACATTCGTTGCAACCCTTTACCCACAAGTGTGCATCTTTAAACACCGTTGGCCAATAGAAACCGGCCTCAAGTATTTTGGGGGTTGTACGCATTCCTCCAAAGTCACCATATGCTGAAGCGTGACATGCCTGCAAAATAGAAGATTGTTCTATCTCAGGGACGCATCTCCGGATCATGTTATCGAGACATATTCTAAACAAATAGGGTTCATCCCAATAATAAAGTTGGCTTTCACGAAAGAATGTTTTCCTCTGGACCGACGATAGGTCGTGAGGAATAATACCGCTGGCCAGACAATTTGCATAATCTGCATACCATGGTGCTTCAAGGAGAGTGGTGGTGAGCAGCTGCTCTACTGGTAAGGTTTCCGGAATTTCTCCACTCTCTTTGATAATTTCAGCTCCTTCAAGTCATGACAAATGATCAGCAACTTGATTTTCAGTGCCTTTTCTATCACGAATTTCAAGGTCGAACTCTTGGAGAAGCAGCACCCAACGAATTAGGCGCGACTTAGAGTCATTTTTATCAATTAAGTATCTTAAAGCTGGATGGTCAGTGTATACAATTACCTTGGATCCTATGAGATAGGACCGGAATTTGTCAAATGCGAACACGACCGCAAATATCTCATTTTCCGTCACTGTGTAGTTTAGCTGTGCTCCACTCAAGGTCCTACTTGCATAGTATATTGGATGCATCAGCTTGTCTTTCCTTTGGCCCAGCACTGCCCCCACTGCATAGTCACTTGCATCGCACATTAGCTCAAACGATTGCTCCCAGTCGGGGGCAATGATGATGGGTGCTGTGACCAACCTCTTCTTCAGTTCCTCAAAAGCAATCCTGCTTTCATTAGAAAAAACAAAGGGGTGATCTTTTTCAAGTAACTTACAGAGAGGGTTTGATATTTATGGAGAAGTCTTTGATGAACCTTCGGTAAAAACCGGCGTGTCCAAGAAAGCTTCTTATGGCCTAGATGGATGTTGGTGGAGGCAGCTTTGCAATGACATCAACTTTGGCTCGGTCTACCTCAATGACTTTGCTTGAAACCCGGTGCCCCAATACTATACCTTCTTGTACCATGAAATGACACTTCTCCCAATTTAGCACTAAATTTGTCTCCATGCACCGTTTCAACACTCTTGTCAGATTGACAAGGCATTCATCGAATGAATTCCCTACCACTGAGAAATCATCCATGAACACCTCCATAATGTCTTCCACCATGTCGGTGAAAATGGCCATCCTGCACCTTTGGAATGTGGCAGGTGCATTGCATAGTCCGAATGGCATCCTCCTGAAGGCAAAAATGCCATATGGGCATGTGAAGGAGGTCTTCTCTCTATCCTTGGGGGCTATGGAGATTTGATTGTACTCCGAGTATCCATCTAGAAAGCAAAAGTGTGACCTCCCTGCCAACTTGTCAAGCATCTGATCAATAAAGGGAAGTGGGAAGTGGTCTTTGCGGGTGGCTAGATTCAGCTTCCTATAGTCCATGCATATTCTCCATCCGGTAACGGTTCTAGTTGAGATCAACTCATTATGGTCGGGCTTGCCTAGCAGTTGTGTTGGGCGCCATCACGACCGGGATTGGGGTCGTGACAGATAGGTTCCATCAAAACCTTAGAAAAGGATTTAGCTACTCATGCTCAAAGAAACAAGAATAATAATTGAATTCATAAATACTTGATATAAAAATAAAGGAATGAGTTGAGAGAGTTCTCTCTTACTAATTGTCTTGCAAAAGTAGTCAAAAATACACAACTTGCCTCTATTGGGCGAACTAGGAGTTCATATAGAGGTTTTAGGGCTATGAAAACTGAATTTGTACACAACTAGGAAAGTACTGTGCGGCGCCTTCCGCGTTTCGTCCGTGGTCGCAGGCGAACCGCGAATAGAGCAGTGTTCTGATTCTTCCAAAAAGTTCAGAGAGCTTGTTTATTCGCGGTTCAGCCGCGGTCGCGAGTGAACCTGGATGAACAGTACTTCGGATTCTTCTTCAATTTTTCAAGCTCACTTCACTTCAACTCTTCACTTGGCATTTTCATCAACATGTGACTCCACAATAGCTCCTTTAGTATCCAATGGTTCATGTGTACGTATAACACACCAATAAATACTAATCAAAGCATTTTATCATCATAAACAATATCAATTCAACAACAAAATATGATTATTTAGGGCATAATTATAGTCAAATTCACCTATTATCAGTGACGAGCATCCATACACTGGCATCTAGCATGACCGTGAGTCTTTTGTTGATATCTATTGTGTGGTGTTTTTAAGATAAAATCTTGAACCCTTGCCGGGTTGTGAAGTTGATCATAGTTTTTCCTTGCAGGGACTTTATTTATGAAGTTGATTATTGTTTTCCCTTGCCGGGACATTATCGTGATGATTATTGTGTCCCGTTTCAGGGACGGTTCATGACTATTGTTTTCATTCTTTGCCTTAACTGTGATGGCTAATTGGGTGAGGAAGAGTGATAATGCACGAAGGGTGATGCCATGCCTTGTTTACTGATTTTGCACGAAGGGTAATGTCGTGCCTTGTTTTATTGATTATGCATGAAGGATCTTGCCGTTCCTTATATTATTGATTATGCACGAAAGGTAATGTCGTGCCTTGTTATTGATTATGCACGAACGATCATGACGTGCCTTGTGATATTGACTATGCACTAAGGAACATTCCGTGCTGTTGTTATTTGAACCATGCACGAAGGATCATGCCGTGCCATGGATGAGAGGATGAGAGTAAAAGCACGAAGGATGATTCCGTGCAACTATTTGATATCCCTTGTTTTGATATTAACTGTTTCCATTATACTCTGATTTTCATTACTGATTTAATAGATGTTGTTGATTTTTGTGTTTTCCCCTATTATGATAATTCTTGTTTAATTTGTTGCTTGGTATTCCTGTTATCTTGTGGTGTACATATATAGAACTGCACAGATTTATGTGAGTGTCTGGTCCTAGGCTTGTCACTACTTTGCCGGGATAGGTCAGGCACTTACCAGCACATGGGGTCGGATTGTGCTGATATTGCACTTCTGTGCGTTTTTGCACAGGTCCAGGTTTTGAGCAGGAGCAACAGCAGCAGTAGGGTATTCATGGGAGTTGAGCATTTCGAGACTAAGGTAGCTTGCAGGCGTCCGCATGCCCGTCGTCTCTTCTATTTACTTATGCTATTTGTTGTGGTCTCATTGTTCCAAGACAGACATATATTGTTATTTCCTTTCAGACCATTATGTGTAGTACTCTTTAGTAGTTCGTGAGTTGGTGACTCCACGTCTTGGGTAGAGAATTTTGACAGTATCTTACGCTATTATTATTCATCTTTATTTAGAAAGATTTTCACATTCATTAATGGAATAATTATTTCTCTTATTATTAAGTATGGGTATAAAAATGATGATATGAACAGGTTAATGTTGAATAAATTGGCTTGCCTAGCTACCACGAGTAGGCGCCATCACGATCCTGATGGCGGGGGAAAATCCGGGTCGTGACACCTTCATATCCCAATTTTGTACACTAGCTTCTTGAAGGTTGATGTCGACAAAGATTTTATATCAATTTCAATATATTTTCATAATGACATAACATATAAATCTCTTCATTCATATATTCAGGTACCTGAATCTCTCATTAGATATTATGAAGTGTAATGTCATGTCATCTTCTAGATCACTTGCCTCCTTTATTATGATCATTTTGATCATTTGATCAACTTCTTTATCAAGAAGTTTATTTGAAACTAATTTGTCTATACGCTTTAAGCTTACCATAGACTTTGTCCTTCTAGGACTTATTATAATATGAGCATTTGTAGTGAGAATATAGTTACTTTCTTTGAGTCAGCAAATGCGTCTGGCATGCTTTGCAATAAATTGCACATGAATTATCCTTTTGTGAACTTCAATTTCATATTATTTTATTCGAGGATCTCGATGTATAAATGATAATTTATTCCATGTAACTTTTCTCAACTGTTGTATCTTGTCTCCCCCTCATGTTAGAAAAACTAACTTGTTTCCTCAACTTTGAGAAGCCATCTTTGTGTGTTATGGTGTTAATCAAAATATACACCGTACATTAATAATAATAAGATGGAATTATTTGATTCCTGACCCTGAACCACTTGTGAAGGGAGAAAATAATATACTTTCGTATATAACGTATATCAAACTGATATATATATAAACTTTATTCTTATAAGCAATAGTTTAGCTATTAAGTGGAGGCACTCAATAAATTAATTTGCTAAACCAACTGTGATGTAAACCAACTTATCAAGATAAACTATCTTGAATAGGAAATCTGAAAATTATGCTCGAAATTAAATTAATGAGCACAAGTTACCTCGCACGTACCGGCCAGGTTGCGGATTAATAATAATTGCACATGTAACCATCTCATAGATGCATCTTATGTGGTATACATGGCAGGTGAATGGGCCCATATTCACCTTTGATATTTCCAGCATTCATGGGACTCAATCCCAATTTTAGTTGGTCAATTAATTAATGAGAACAAGCAATGTAAGAGAATTCGTAAAGAACTT
>JASVEL010006310.1:0-57810 GCA_032618575.1 Nicotiana noctiflora | reverse complement strand
CTGCAATTTCTGTATTGCTGCTGCATTTTTCTGCGCGTGAACAATAACCGCGCGAGTGAACAGTGTCGACGCGCATGAACAGTACCCCGTGAACAGTGTCGACGCGCATGAACAGTACCACATGAACAGTGATTTCCGAAAAAAATCAGTGAGTTGATAAAATCGATTTTGAGTCATTTTTCCACCATTTTTGATCATTTACAGAGCTTTTTGTCACGACCCCAATCCCGGCCGTGATGGCGCCCAACACAACTGCTAGGCAAGCCCGACCATTCACACTCTCATCCCGAGCATGAAGCTCAAATCAATTACCTGAACATTTATATCAACAACAAAGCTAAACTGTATAATCACCCCAAAGATCTAGGGTCACGAGTCTAGAGCCTCTAAACATGATCGGATAACAATATCTAAACCAAACACTCAAGTATGAATAATGTATATACAAAGGAAAACTAGAATAAGAAGAGAAGCCAGGTCCTGCGAACGCCAGCAGCTACCTCAGCAACTCGGATAAATACTGATAAAAGCTTGAGTGCTCATATATCCCTGCTGTGTACCTGAATCTTCACACAAAGGTGCAGGGAGTAGGGGTGAGTACTAAGTACTCAGTAAGTAATAAATATATACAAGTAGGTAAAAGTAGGAAATCCATAGAATACCACATAATGAAGCTAAACTACAATCCAATTCCTCCTACGAACTAGCAACAACAACAGTACATTACCACTATCAAAGATAATTCACAAACAAAGATGCAATGCAGAGCACATAACCACTACGACGTGTAGCCCGATCCATTTAACATCAACAATGCTCACTTGGGTGTGTACAGACTCCGGAGGGGCTCCTACAGCCCAAGCGCAATACTGTTGCGGCGTGCAGCCCGATCCTCATATAAACCGCTGCGGCGTGCAGCCCGATCCATCCTCAGTCCACATAAATCAGATAAGTCACAAAAACAGTTCAATTTTCTTAATTCCAGTTCCCAGTTCATAATTTATGAAAATTACTTTAACTTTTATTTAATTTGCAAAAACCGATGACTTAACATTTCAATACTGTGATTTCAAATTCCAGGACTGAGATCAGTGATTAAGCAAGTATAGCTATCACAAAAATACTATCCCCTAGGGATGCTACAGGTCGGCACAAGGCCCCAAACAAGGCTTACAGCCCACAAATTTGCAAACACAGCGTATTTCCATCACTAATAGCATATTTTTCATATCCGGGATGGACCAAGTCTCAATCCCCAGTCACAATCAGTCCCGCACCTGCCACGGGGTGCGAGCCACGCCCTACTGGCGTCACAATGTGCTAAGCCGGGGTTTCGAACCCTCGGGCTACCATATACACAAACTACTCACCTCTAGCCAGTCGTAGACTCGTCCGCAATGCCTTTTCCTTTGAATTTCGCCTTCACGTGCGTAGAATCTAGTCAAACCACAACGATTATATCAAATACGGGTCAAAGAAATATAACCCAATTCAATTTACATGAAAAACTCATAATTACGCTAAGTTGGTAAAACCCGACTTTTGGTACGCTGCTCAAAAAATTACGAAATTTATACCAACGTGTTCCTCGTCTCGCCACGAGTCCGTTCATATAAAATTTATCGAAATCGGAGTTCGAATGGCCTTTCAAAACCCAAAAATTCGTTTTCATGATTTAGGCCCTAATTCTTCACAAATTCTACCCAATTTCAGAAATTTTGGTGCTGATTCTAGCATAAAATCATGTTTTTGATTCAAGAAACTTACCTCCAGCGATTACCCATTGATTTCTCTCTTAAAAATCGCCTCAGAAGCTTCTTCCCTTTCCAAAATTGGAAGAAAACTCGACCTGCTCATTATCGGTATACTGTTCACGCATTTTACTGCTCCCAATGGATTCCTTGTGAAATTCTAATGAATTTAGGCTTTTGAATCACTCAATTTGACCTTATAATGAAGGAGATATGTAGGTTTTAAGATTTGCAAATAGTGCAGGTTTTTAATACGCCGTCGGGGGCAATTTCGTCATTAACCTGAAAATCTGGCCAACCTTAATAAAATAGCCATAAAATCCTCATACGATGTCCAAATTCGATGATTCTTTTTGCTACGGGTCCGTAATTAAGATACGGATTTACTGCTTCATTCAAAAAAGTAATAAAGTGCTTATTTGTTCAATATGATACCCCTTTATGTCCAAAAATAAGACGTTGAAACATTAATTAAGAGCGTGATCACAACCCGAAACACATCCGAGGCCTCCGGAACCTCAACCAAAGGCACCAACATATCCAAAAATATCATCCAAACTTTTTCCAATCATCAAAACACACCTAACAACACTGAAATCATCAATTCACATCGGATTCAGGCCTAAGTTCTTTAAAAACTACCGAAACTAACATTTGATCTAAAACCCAACCTAAACACCTCCACATGACCTGAAATTTTGCACGCATATCCAAAATCACATAACGGAGCTACTGCAACTCTTGGGATTTCATTCTGAGCCCCGGATCAAAATCTCACCTACCGTTCGGATTTCGCCAAAATTCAACCTTAGCCAATTCAAGCCTAAAACTACACCGGACCTCCGAATTCGATTCAGATTGCTCTCCTAAGTCATAAATGATCCCCCAAAACTAGTCGAATCATCAGATTTCTATTCCAAACTATCTAACTCATTGGTCAACATTCAGTTGACTTTTCCAACCTATTCTTCTCATAAAGAGATTTATGGCCTTATTTCTATCTAAATTCTCACCGATTTGCTTCTAACTCTCCAAACACATATAAATTAGCATATTAAAGTGTTAAATGAAGAAAATGGGGCACTAACTCCCATAACGACGGGTCGGGTCGTTACATTCTCCCCAACTTAAACATACGCTCGTCCTCGAGCGTACCCAGAGTTGTACTAGAAGCAACCCAATAGCTGAATGACCTTACCAAGCATATATTCGGGGTGGTACCACGTCACCCTATCTATCATAAGTCCGATAACACAATATAGCTGAACTTCCGCAGTCCATCTGAACCATAGACCGCATTGCACTTTCCGAAATCATATACCAAATTCGACTCCCACGTCTATACTCAGAATACACCCGAACCAACTGTAATAGCCCATACTCTCCACTCCGGGTGAGATCTTATGGTGTACCAAACAATCCAATCACTCGAGACGATGGCCTCTAATCGCAACAATTTCCCACGATAACCAAATATTACTGAAAAACCTTTCTCGTTAGCGAAATTCTTGTTCCAATATCTTCATATATTGCCCACGGCAGCTGAAACACACGATATATCAAATCCATTTCTCAGGTCATCCATGCATGATTCCATTTCCCTTTTAACTAATATCATAATAGATTTCGGAGCAAAACCTCGATATTACATTTCTAACGAACTGAAATCACATATGCCCGCACTCATTAATGGCTCCAACGATCATTTTGATTATAACACACCGTACTGGTGATATGACACCTCAACACCGGCCTAATCCACGACGAGCACAACACAGGCTCAAATAGGAGACGATTGAACATACTCAACTCATGACAACTAACTCAAACACAAGAGCTGTAATTCAATTCCTCAGTACCATCATAACATAGGACTGAGATCCCGTCTCACATTACAGAAATAGAGTACCTAAACTCTCCTCGAGAGGTCATAACATCATATGGCCTTGCCACAACTTATGATTCCATCCAAACACTATTACCCATGAAGCACCTCAACTCATCTCATCATGCTCAAAACAGTTAGCCACGCACGGATCTAGGTCTAAACTCAAGCAATCAATCTCACCCATGGTGAAACAATTAATATACACCAGCAAATCTTGTAAAGACACAACCGATGCGCCACTTGCCGAGCAACACCCAACACTGACTTTCCTCAAAGACTAGGAAGTATTGTACACAAGGCAGCGTACAGAAAAGCTATTCTCCATATCACACGGTTGCGGCGTGCAACCTGCTCAAAATAACCTACCTGTGGCGGCGTGCCACCCGATCCAGATACCATACCTGTGGCGGCGTGCCACCTGATCCAAATAACCCGTGGCGGCGTGCCACCCGATCCACGCAAAACTCTCGCAAAAAGAAATGCACACCGAGTCAAATTGCTCATTACAATAGATATAGCCTCAAGATCGGCCACAAGAAACGCATCCGACAAGGTTCCCCAATACCGAAACTGAATCAATAGTAGAAACCTCTGTACTGATATCCGCCACAAAGGCCCAACTGACAAAACCATACCTACCAGCCGCCTGCTAGTCCTGGGTACAACTACCCTGCTTGAGCATACTCTGATGCACTTTGCTATGCAATTTGTGCCATTTCCGACATAGTCCATGTCACATTAGTGTAGGCAACCTGACTTATGACAACCAGTCTGCAATCAAGTCTCATAACCCAAATTCATCATATCAAGCTAAGAGAGAGCCACTAGGACTTCCAATTTCCCATAATCGCTAAACGGTGCCGATACACACGATATACAACCACTGCATAGGCGGATTAACTGCATGTATCACCTGAATCACTATGCCTGATTCCACACTCCAATGTGCGAATACATAACACACATCAAGCATCCATTCATACCACGAAAGTCATTCAGAAATTTCCCTATGCCATCAACAACTTAATCATCACAGTCGATCCAACACGAGAATACCACCCTACCACTAGATATTATCAGTTTACATTACCTTGTCCCTTTTTTACCATATACCCTGCCAAATCACTAGAATAGCGGTACCATTTTTCCCTTAATCGCCAGAAAGATCGATTCTTATATCACCTGCAGCTGCCCGCGCTGCTCATTAATTTTTAATGACTTCCCATATATTATGAACTGATTTCAAAACCTTGAACATGCCATTATCAACTTTCCATAACACATTGCATATACCATACCACACTAAGATAACATGGAAACTTCTATCCTTTTTTGAGCCGCAAACGTCGACGCACTCAACTAGTCAAGGACTTTCATAATCCCATATAGAAGAAAAGTCATTACACATTCCATGCCTCGCATACCGACAGGAATATACTCACTTTCAAACCACGGTAGAACACATCACAAACTCTTTCTCCCAATCCATTGCATAAATTTAATTGTCAAGACTGAGTCCTTCTACCCACATCGAGCTACGCAACTGCCAGCACTCAAGAGCTTTGTTGCACAATATCTGCAAGACTCATTACTTCGAACACATACCAGGAATTAATCGTATCCTTATCACACCGTTTCAATTTATCAACAAGTTGTTCCATTTACCCAATTTCCTTTCTAATTCATCTTTAATTTAATATTACCCTTTACTGTAGCACTACAATATCTCAACTCATGTTACCACACGAGACTCATACACAAGACTACACGGTCTCAGGCTCATAGGCCGCTGAATACTCTCTCAATGTTTCCCAGAAGTACCACATTCTACAATGCTTTATTTTGAAGAACTTCCTGCGATTTGGAATTCGTTATCATTACCTCCCAATACGAATATATAGAATCCCATCAATCACATAACATAACACAAGTCTTGATTCCTTCTAACAAAACCACCGTCTTTAGCCATATACACAATCTTAATACACCTGACTATTACAAGCAAAATCTTGAACACCGCAAAACCATTCTCGGGCATCATTTACCCTTATTCAATTATAATTCAGCTGTCTTATTAAACATAACCACTCGTTCCTTGTTAGAACTCCGGCACCGCAGAACATGATTACATATAGAAGCATTTAGCTAACTTTCTTTCCTATACACCAAACATTCTTTACCAGCAGCAGTTCAAACCATCCTATTATTTCTTCATATCTACGAAGCACCATAACCTTTATAATAATTTCCCAACATACTTAGAAACTGAATCAACATAGCACACAATAGTGCAATTAGTTAATCAATAACAACCTCCCCAACTTGGGTCGGAGCCATACATCAAAGCACTTTTAGCCGCTCATAGCATTCTTTACTCAAATGATGCCACAATGTTATGGTGAGATTAAACTCAAGTCATTTACAAGCTTGACAAAGACTCAAATCATCAGAGACCTTAACCCTTCTGCAATTCTTGCATTTATACACACACCACAGTTAAGCCTACTCTCTTTAGGTGACAGAAATCTTTTCTATGTCCCAAATTTTTCAAAAATTTCGGCAGAATTTCCTTTGTAATTTGGCCTATCCACCTGCCAGAGAATCACCAAACCATCCTAACAATACATACACAACTCAACAAGACAATACAATGTATATCAACAACATTAATCTCAATACTACATGAGTTATATTATCAAAATTGATGCATGGACATGCGATGCACCTGCTCGAATTATAACATATATCAAATACCCTTCAATTACACATCAGAATCAACCCACCTACTTTGCCTCAATCTAGTATTTCAGTACAACACCTTCCACCAGGGTACACATAGCATAATCACTTTAGTCTTTCTGAGTCTAAACTCGTTTTACTATACGTAAGGCACTTTACCTTCCAACTAAGAGATATGATAAATATTTACCATGCCCATAGCTCGGGGCTACACAACAGATTAAAATTAGAATCTAACACCTAACAGCTCATACGTTATCAGCTGCCATTTTCCACAGTTAGGGACAATACCGATCATATAAGTTTCATAATACCAACTCACAAAATCAGCACCTTGGTGCTCATGTCATAGAAAAAGATCTGGCCTCAAGTCCTCCCGACTGGCCCAACGTGAACTCACAAAGATTATATCTCGCCCCTCGACCAGGGAATCACAAGCCATCAAGGCAATTATATTACCGAGCGCTCGAAGCGTACACAGACGTGTGGAAGGAATTTCCAAGAATTATATCTCAAGCTGAATCAAGTACGCACGATAAGAATTTCAAGAAATGTGAAGTGTTTCCTAAAAGTTTGCAGCCTCCCGAGGATAAGTACAGGCGTCCCCGTACCGATCCACAAGACTCTACCAACCGGCTCAAGACTCATGAGGCCTAGTAACCTAGGCTCTGATACCAACTTGTCACGACCCCAATCCCGGTCGTGATGGCGCCCAACACAACTGCTAGGCAAGCCCGACCATTCACACACTCATCCCGAGCATGAAGCTCAAATCAATTACCTGAACATTTATGTCAACAATAAAGCTAAACTGTATAATCACCCCAAAGATCTAGGGTCACGAGTCTAGAGCCTCTAAACATGATCGGATAACAATATCTAAACCAAACACTCAAGTATGAATAATGTATATACAAAGGAAAACTAGAATAAGAAGAGAAGCCAGGTCCTGCGAACGCCAGCAGCTACCTCAGCAACTCGGATAAATACTGATAAAAGCTGGAGTGCTCGTCTATCCCTCCCGTGTACTTGAATCTGCACACAAAGGTGCAGGGAGTAGGGGTGAGTACTAAGTACTCAGTGAGTAATAAATATATACAAGCAGTTGAAAGTAAGAAATCCATAGAATACCACATAATGAAGCTAAACTACAATCAGATTCCTCCTACGAACTAGCAACAACAACAGTACATTACCACTATCACAGATAATTCATAGACAAAAATGCAATGCAAAGCACATAACCGCTACGGCGTGTAGCCCGATCCATTTAACGTCGACGGCGCTCACTAGGGGTGTGTACAGACTCCAGAGTGGCTCCTACAGCCCAAGCGCAATACTGCTGCGGCGTGTAGCCCGATCCTCATATCAACCACTGCAGCGTGCAGCCCGATCCTCTTATAAACCACTGCGGCGTGCATCCCGATCCATCCTCAGTCCACATAAATCAGATAAGTCACAAAAATAGTTCATTTTTCTTAATTCCGGTTCCCAGTTCATAATTTATGAAAAGTACTTTAACTTTTATTTAATTTGCAAAAACTGGTGACTTAGCATTTCAATACTGTGATTTCAAATTCCAGGACTGAGATCGGTGATTAAGCAAGTATAGCTATCACATAAATACTATCCCCTAGGGATGCTACGGGTCGGCACAAGGCCCCAAACAAGGCTTACAACCCACAAATTTGCAAACACAGCGTATTTCCATCACTAATAGCATATTTTCCATATCCGGGATGAACCAAGTCTCAATCCCCAGTCACAATCAGTCCCGCACCTGCCACGGGGTGCGAGCCACGCCCTACTAGCGTCACAATGTGCTAAGCGGGGTTTCGAACCCTCAGGCTACCATATACACAAACTACTCACCTCTAGCCAGTCGTAGACTCGTCCGCAATGTCTTTTCCTTTGAATTTTGCCTCCACGTGCGTAGAATCTAGTCAAGCCACAACGATTATATCAAATACGGATCAAAGAAACATAACCCAATTCAATTTACATGAAAAACTCATAATTACGCTAAGTTGGTAAAACCCGACTTTTGGTACGCTGCTCAAAAAATTACGAAATTCATACCAACGTGTTCCTCGTCTCGCCACGAGTTCGTGCATATAAAATTTATCGAAATCGGAGTTCGAATGGCCTTTCAAAACCCAAAAATTCGTTTTCATGATTTAGGCCCTAATTCTTCACAAATTCTACCCAATTTCAGAAATTTTGGTGCTGATTCTAGCATAAAATCATGTTTTTGATTCAAGAAACTTACCTCCAGCGATTACCCATTGATTTCTCTCTTAAAAATCGCCTCAGAAGCTTCTTCCCGTTCCAAAATTGGAAGAAAACTCGGCCTGCTCATTATCGGTATACTGTTCACGCATTTTACTGCTCCCAATGGATTCCTTGTGAAATTCTAATGAATTTAGGCTTTTGAATCACTCAATTTGGCCTTATAATGAAGGAGATATGTAGGTTTTAAGATTTGCAAATAGTGCAGGTTTTTAATACGCCGTCAGGGGCAATTTCGTCATTAACCTGAAAATCTGGCCAACCTTAATAAAATAGCCATAAAATCCTCATACGATGTCCAAATTCGATGATTCTTTTTGCTACGGGTCCGTAATTACGATACGGATTTACTGCTTCATTCAAAAAAGTAATAAAGTGCTTATTTGTTCAATATGATACCCCTTTATGTCCAAAAATAAGACGTTGAAACATTAATTAAGAGCGTGATCACAACCCGAAACACATCCGAGGCCTCCGGAACCTCAACCAAAGGCACCAACATATCCAAAAATATCATCCAAACTTTTTCCAATCATCAAAACACACCTAACAACACTGAAATCATCAATTCACATCGGATTCAGGCCTAAGTTCTTTAAAAACTTCCGAAACTAACATTTGATCTAAAACCCGACCTAAACACCTCCACATGACCTGAAATTTTGCACGCATATCCAAAATCACATAACGGAGCTACTGCAACTCTTGGGATTTCGTTCTGAGCCCCGGATCAAAATCTCACCTACCGTTCGGATTTCGCCAAAATTCAACCTTAGCCAATTCAAGCCTAAAACTACACCGGACCTCCGAATTCGATTCCGATTGCTCTCCTAAGTCATAAATGATCCCCCAAAACTAGTCGAATCATCAGAATTCCATTCCGAACTGTCTAACTCATCGGTCAACATTCGGTTGACTTTTCCAACATGTTCTTCTCATAAAGAGATTTATGGCCTTATTTCTATCTAAATTCTCACCGATTTGCTTCTAACTCTCCAAACACATATAAATTAGCATATTAAAGTGTTAAATGAAGAAAATGGGGCACTAACTCCCGTAACGACGGGTCGGGTCGTTACACTTTTGGATGGGGATTGAAGGGAGTATCATCGGGTATTCATCGGAGGTAAGATTCTTGACTTAAAAACATAAATATATGGTAGAATTAACATCAATCTTCATGAATTTGGGTAGAAATTGTGAAGGATTGTGGCCTAGAAATTAAAAACGAAAATTTGGGTTTTGAAAGGCCAATCGAACTCCGATTTTGGTAAATTTTATATGTACGGACTCGTGACGAGATGAGGATTCTGGAAATATGAATTTCAAAATTTTTTGAGATGTTTGCCCGGGGCTCGGGTTTTGCCAATTTCGTGATTTTTGATATTTTTCGACTTCTTTCGATTGGGTTATGTTCCATTAGCCTATTTTGATATATTTGTACTGATTTTGGCTAGTTTTGACGTGCGTGGATGCCGGTTCGAGGAGCTAAGGCATCGTGGGCATGAGTTTTCGCCGGTTCGAGGTGGGTAATACTTGTAAATGATATCCTCAGGGTTAGTAAACCCCGGACTTGCACATCTTAGTGCTGTGTTGAGGTGACTTGCACGCCGGATAACGGGCGTTGGGTAGAGCACCATTGGGGATTGTGACTTGGTCCGTCCCGCGTAATAAATAATAACACATAATTGTTTGAAATGAAATTGACGCCTCAATAAAGATATTAATTATCATGAATTTGACTAATTCTCGTGTTTGGGCTTCGTGCCGATTATTTGAATCCTTCGGGGATTGGTATCATTGTCTTGATAACACTGTGCATATTTCTATCTCAGTTTAAGGTTTCAAATGGTATTTTTGCTACTCCGCATTTTTATAAAGTTATGAAAAACTTGAACAAGGTCTTAATGACATTTCTAGCTGTGAGCTAATATGATATTGTTGCCCGAAGGGCTTTCTTGATTATTTGTTAGACTGATTGGGGCCGAGGGCCATATGTTAGGGCATGACGATTTATGTGAGCATGTGCATACACATGCATGGATCGGACTGCACGCCGCAGTGGTATATGGATCGGACTGCGCGCCGCAACAAGTGTGATATTGATATTGCGCTTGGGCTGTAGGAGCCCCTCCGGAGTCTGAACCCCCACAGTGAGAGCGGGCGCCTTTGCATGGATCGGGCTGTACGCCACAGCGTCATATGCATTGCATGGCATACATACATTGGTTTAGGTGTACTACGTGGCATAACATTTAGCACTCATACATTACTGGCACACGTGCATTATTTGCCTTATTGACCAGATCTCCTGGTGGAAATTGTTAAGGAATGCTGAGCCCGAGGGGCTGATTTGAGTGCGGACTTGCATTGCTTGAGATTGTACCAGGTATTGGTATGTTATCATGAAAGAAAGAAGTTTAAAAATTGGGATTTCTAAATAATCTACTCCCATATGCTGGAAAGCAATAAAAAGATAGTTTTGTATTGTGTAGCATGAGATAGTGCCTTGCGTGGTTTTCTTCCCTTCAGCATTATTTACTTTTATTACTGATGAGTTGGAAGTACTCACACCTGACTCCCTGCACCTTATGTGCAGATCCAGGTACATCACAGCAGAGCTGATTCTATTGCGGCTCGGGAGTGCTTTTGGATAGTCGAGGTAGCTGCCAGCGTTCGCAGGACCTGATTCTCCAGTTTGTCTATATTTTTGTTCTGATCATCCCACACTTGTGCACAGTTATATTCACTATTTACACTTTGTATACTCTGTAAAGGCTCATGACTCGTGACCCCTGGTCCTTGGGGAGTTGTTATTGTTTTTGGGATGTGATCCCTGTACTTGGTTATTCCATTACTGTTGTTCTATTTTTGTTTAAGCCAAAAATGGTTTAAGTGAGCTAATAGCTCTGTGTTTCTGTTGATTGGTAGGGCTGGCCTAGCCGAGTGTTGGGCGCCATCACGACCGGGTTTGGGGTCGTGACAGATATGGTTGTCGTAGGCCGATGCGTCCTAGTATATGAATGAAATCATATTCATTCACGGTCAATTACTAAATAACAACCACAATATATAAACGGAAGTTCCTATGACTATTGTGCTATTATGTTAAGGACTTCCAAGGACAGATCTACCCATACTAATATTTATGAATTCACATAACGTAATGTTACATAAAAATAGCCCCAGTTTGGGAATATATGTTACTCTCGAATTGGGATGTCGTATACTTTAAACATATTATTTAGATCTATATTGGGAGTAATACGACGAATATAATCCTATGATTATTACGTCCTAAATCTATAATATAATACTTTAGAATGTGACGTATATTTACGATATCTAGTCCTAAATATAAATATCCTACTAAATTTTGTGGGATTGAGCAAGCGTTAATTTGACTACTAGAATCACAGTTTAAGATTGTATCTACATTTGTACACCGTATACGAAAATCAAATGTAGGTCATAGCACTATTTATGTTATGAACATATAGTATCGCTTAAAGAATTAAGATTGTACATATATAGTTGGAAATCTAATTCAAAGGCCTACAACTTTCATATTTTACGTTTTTCCAAATTCTAAATGGAAGAGGGTGAAATACCACGATTACAGTGGGACCGCGGCAGAACTGCGGCAGAGTGTACTCGCGGACAACTGAAGATTCAGAGAGCATGTTTGGCCGCGGTTTGACCGCGACCGTGGTAGGAAGCAAAAATTTCAGGGATTAAAGTGCAAAATATGGGATTTTAAGTCCTATATTTTGTGTGAAAATATATAGGACCGTTAATCGATTGTATGGAAATTACAGGATTGAGGTGTCCAACAGAGAGATCAAGAGCGTATTGACAAAAACTGTGAACGCCGTAAGAAATACTTATGACTACAATCGTATTAGTCCAATGGACTTATGTGGTTGTCGTAGGCCGATGCGTCCTAGTATATGAATGAAATCACGGTCAATTACTAAAATCATTTATATGAAAAGCATATTCTTTTGCTATTCCCACATAAGTCAAATTAACCTACTAAACTGTTCTAATAACTTATCGTGGCATAAGAAGTAATGTCACACGTTATTGGACTACATATTTAACGTAATAAAACTTAATGGACTCTAAGTATTTTATATAAAGTAATAGAATACGATGTTATTAATCTAATTCTATGCACAACTCTTAGTCAAATGGCTAAGTTTAGTAGGACCTAAACTGATGTAAAATACTCCGTTTTGTCATATTAAACGGTTGAGGTATAAGTCCATTGGAGGCGTACTAATACGATTGTCGTAGATCTACAAACGATGTACTTAATGGCTAATACTTTTAATACTTTTATACTCTATTGTAGTAATAAACCTTTTAATATAGACTTAATATAGGCCATGGCATGACGTTCTTGGACTGTGAGAATGATTCCTCCGAACCATAATGCCTTTGAATAATGATATGAAAAAAGATAAAAGTAGGGTCCTCAGGTCATGGCATGGCGTTTTCGGGCTACATATCACTATACGGAAGGTCACGTATTGGAAGTAATGTCGTATATCACATAAGTTCCAGTTTATTATATAAATTGCATCCCATTATATATAGATCTAAGAATTCTACAGCTAATATGGCCATTAAGACTTATCATAAATGAATAAGTTTCTTATTCATACTATACTAATTATATAATATTCAAAGGGTTTATAATTCTATGTCATATACTTATATGACCACATCTTAACTAATACATATCGTTAATAATACTTTGTTATATGATAATTCGTATATTTATGAACTGTAAACAAAAGTCTAAGACTCATATGTAACACGAAAAGGAGATATGTATTTTAAAATGATATACTTATCTCATTCAGTACAGAGGCTGATTGATATGTATTGACATTACTCCCAATATGCAACTTGCTATATAGATAAAATGTAGTTTGCTACGTCAATGAAATAATTTTACGAAAAAATTATGACTTATTTATTCAAATTTTCCATAAATAAATAACATATTGGGAGTAATATGTTATCAGTTCATAAATAACGTTTTTCATTGTATTTGAATATGGACTAATATCCATATGTATAATTAATTGTGAATAGACAAGGTGATAATATATTAGCAATAATCGTATATTGCTATGGTTATGATTAAATACCTCATATATTAATCTCATAATATATAATTATTATTGCCCGGATTATTTCAGAATCGTATTACATACTATTTGATTGTTACGGTTGAAATTCTTTGGCCTCTAACCAATATACATTCATATTGTTATCAATTGTTATATCATTCGTATTGCGATATCATACATCATCTGACTATATTTGCCACGAATACGATAATAGATAAAAGCGCATAATAATACGAATTAACAATACTGCACGATATTAAAATGTTATATATAATTAATTGGAATATTACATTATCTACTCATTGTTATGATTATACTTGACATTTTACGACATATATTTATATGGACGCATCGGAAATTAACACAAGCATATTATTCCCTTTGCTTAAGTCCTAGCGTCAGTACATATAAGTATGTTATACGAGTATTGAGGGCTTAGTAATTGACGTGATATCTGTAAAGCAAATAAACAACTTTACAGACATTACTATATGTCATACGTTCATACTATAAATGGACTATGCGTTAAATATAATCAGATAACCAATATTATAATGTGTTTATGTAATATTTATTTGTCACGACCCCAATCCCGGTCGTGATGGCGCCCAACACAACTGCTAGGCAAGCCCGACCATTTACCCTCTCATCCCGAGCATGAAGCTCAAATCAATTACCTGGATATTATTATCAACAATATAACTAAACTGAATAATCACCCAAAGATCTAGGGTCACAAGTCTAGAGCCTCTAAACATGATCGGATAACAATATCTAAACCAAATACTCAAATCTGAAAAATGTATATACAAAGGAAAACTGGAATAAGAAGAGAAGCCAGGTCCTGCGAACGCCAGCAGCTACCTCAACAACTCGGATAAATACTGATAAAAGCTGGAGTGCTCGTCTATCCCTCCTGTGTACCTGAATCTGCACACAAAGGTGCAGGGAGTAGGGGTGAGTACTAAGTACTCAGTGAGTAATAAATATATACAAGTAGCTGAAAGTAAGAAATCCACAGAATACCACATAATGAAGCTAAACTACAGTCTGATTCCTCCTACGAACTAGCAACAACAACAGTACATTACCACTATCACAGATAATTCACAGACAAAGATGCAATGCAAAGCACATAACCGCTACGGCGTGTAGCCCGATCCATTTAACGTCGACGATGCTCACTAGGGGTGTGTACAGACTCCGGAGGGGCTCCTACAGCCCAAGCGCAATACCGCTGCGGCGTGTAGCCCGATCCTCATATCAACCACTGCGGCGTGCAGCCCGATCCTCATATCAACCGCTGCGGCGTGCAGCCCGATCCATCCTCAGTCCACAACATACATATGAGTCACACAATAGCTCAACTTATTTATTTCCAAGTTCCAATTCATTTAATTATGAAAATACTTTAATGCTTATTTAATTTTCCAAAACAGATGACTTAGCATTTCAATATGGTGCTTTCAAATCAGGACTGAGATCAGTGATTAAGCAATTAGAGCTATCACATATATAACTATCCCCTAGGGATACTACAGGTCGGCACAAGGCCCCAAACATGGCTTACAGCCCACAAAATATATCTAACACAATGTGCGTTTCAACCGCATATAGCATATTATTCACATCCGGGATGGACTAAGTCTCAATCCTCAGTCACAATCAATCCCGCACCTGCCACGGGGTGCGAGCCACGCCCTACTAGCGTCACAATGTGCTAAGCCGGGGTTTCGAACCCTCAGGCTACCATATACACTAACTACTCACCTCTAGCCGGTCGAAGACTCGTCCGCGATGCCTTTTACTTTGAATTTCGCCGCCGCGTGCGTAGAATCTAGTCAAACCACAACAATTATATCAAATACGGGTCAAAGAAACATAACCCAATTCAATTTATGCGAAATACGCGATAATACACCAAGTTGTTAAACCCGACTACGGGCCCGCTGCTCTAAAAATTTCAAAATTAGTACCAACGGATTCTCGTCTCTCCACGAGTCCGTGCATATAAAGTTTATCGAAATCGGAGTTCGAATGACCTTTCAAAACCCAAATATTCGTTTTCATAATTTATGCCCTAGTTCTTCACAAATTCTACCCAATTTCAGGAATTTTGGTGTTGATTCTATCATAAAATCATGTTTTTGAGTCAAGAAACTTACCTCCAGCGATTACCCATTGATTTCTCTCTTAAAAATCGCCTCAGAAACTTCTTCTCGTTCCAAAATTGGAAGAAAACTCGACCTGCTCATTATAGGTATACTTTTCACGCGTTTTACAGCTCCCAATGGATTCTTTGTGAAATTCCAATGACTTTAGGCTTTTGAATCAATCAATTTGACCTTATAATGAAGGAGATATGTAGGTTTTAATATTTGCAAATAGTGCAGGTTTTTAATACGCCGTCAGGGGGCAGTTTCGTCATTAACCTGAAAATCTAGGCAACTTTAGTAAAATGGCCATAAAATCCTCATACGATGTTCAAATTCGATGATTCTTTTTGCTACGGGTCCGTAATTACGATACGAATCTAATGATTCATTAAAAACAGTAATCAGAGCTCATGTGTTCAATGTGATATCATCTATGCTTGAAGAAACGATGTCGAAACATAAGAAAAACGAGCATAACGCAACCCAAACCTATCTGAAACTCATCCGAGCTCCTCGGGACTGTATACGAACATACTAACATGCCATATATGATCATGCAAACTTAGTTTCACTCTCAAAACACCAAAACTAACATCAAAACACCAAATTTACATCGGATTCAAGCCTAAGTTCTTCTAAAACTTCCAAAACTTACATTTGATCTAAAACCCGAGCTACCGCAACTCTGAAAATTCCATTCCGACCCTCGGATCAAAATCTCACCTACCATCCGGAATTCGCCAAAATCCAACCTTAGCCAATTCAAGCCTAATTCTACACCGGACTTCCAAAATCAATTCCGGTTGCTCTCCTAAGTCATAAATCATCCCCGAAACTAGTCAAATCATCAGAATTCAATTCCGAGCTATCTAACTCACCGGTCAATATTCAGTTGACTTTTCCAAACTATCCTTTTCATAAAGAGGTTTATGGCATCATTTCTATCTAAATTCCCTCTGCTTTGCTTCTAACTCTCCAAACACATATAAATTAGCATATTCAAGTATTAAATGAATAAAAATGGGGCGATAACTCCCGTAATGACGAGCCGGGTTGTTACATTCTCCCCAACTTAGATAAACGCTCGTCCTCGAGCGTACCCAGAAGTTGTACTAGAAGCAACCCAATAGCTGAATGACTTTGCCAAGCATATATTCGGGGTGGTACCACGTCACCCTATCTATCATAAGTTCGATAACACAATATAGCTGAACTTCCGCAGTCCATCTGAATATAGACCACATTGCACTTTCCGAAATCATATACCAAATCCGACTCCCACGTCTATACACAGAATACACCCGAACCAACTGTAATAGCCCATACTCGCCACTTCGGGTGAGATCTTATGGTGTACCAAACAACCCAATCACTCGAGACGATGGCCTCTAATCGCAACAATTTCCCACGATAACCAAATATTACTGAAAACCCCTTTTTCTATTAGCTAAAGTCTTATTCTAACACCTTCATATTGCCCACGGCTACCGAACACGCGATATATCGAATCCATCTCTCAGGTCATCCATTCGCGAATCCATTTCCCTTTTAACTGATATCACAATAGATTTCGGAGCCAAACCTCGATGTTACCTTTCTAATCAGCTTAAACCACATATGACCGCACTCATTAACGGCTCCAACGATCATTTCAATTATAACACACCGCACTGGTGATATGTCACCTCCACACCGGCCTAGGCCACGACGAGCACAACACAAGCTCAAATAGGAAACGACTGAACATACTCAACTCATGACAACTAACTCAAACACAAGAGCTATAATTCAGTTCCTCCGTACCATCATAACATAGGACTGAGATCCCGTCTCACATTACAGAAATAGAGTACCTGAACTCTCCTCGAAAGTGTGACGACCCGACCCGTTGTCATAGGAATTACCACCCCATTATGTTGCAATTACATGTTTTATGTTTTTATATCAGTGTTAGATTCTATCGGGCGAGTTAGGAGTGAATTGGATTGAAAATGAGGCATATCGCCTTTTTGAAGGAAACTTGAACATGGAAAGTCAACCCGGAGTTGACTATTTGGTTAGAGGGCTCGGAATCGGATTCTGATGATTTGGTTAGTTCCGGAAGGTGATTTGTGACTTAGAGGAGTGATCGGAATTGAATTTGGAGGTCCGGTGTAGAAATAGGCTTGAATTGGCTAAGGTTGAATTTTGGCGAAATGCGAACGGTAGGTGAGATTTTGAACCGGGAGTCGGAATGGAATTCCGATAGTTGCAGTAGCTCCGTTAGGTGATTTTGGATGTGCCTGCAAAATTTCAGGTCATTCGGACGTCGTTTGGTCGGGTTTTTGATTGGATGTTAGTTTCGGAAATTTTGAAGAAACTTAGGCTTGAATCCGTGTGTAATTGGTGATTTTGATGTTAGGATGGTGTTTTTATGCTTGGAATAAGTTCGTATCGTGTTTTAGAGTATGTTGGTGGTTTTCGTTGGGGTCCCAGGGGCCTCGGGGTGAATCCGGACCATCATCCGGCATTTTTGGAACTTAAAAATCTGCAGAAAAATTGCAGATCACTGGGCAAAATCCAAGCCTTCGCGTTCGCGTGGCATGGGCCGCGTTCGCGAAGGCCGGGCGAGTCAAGCATCGCGATCGCGAGACAGGTTACCGCGTTCGCGTAGGTCAAGATTCTTGAGCTTCGCGATCGCATTCAGGGTGTCGCGTTCGCGTAGGTTTGTGACAGTGTGTGCATCGCGTTCGCGTGAGGGTTATGGCGAACGCGTAGAAGGAAAATCAGACGGCCGGGAGCTAGTGCATCGCGAACGCGTTGGGGAGGTCGCGTTCGCGAAGGTCAATCCGGAGCTGGGCATCGCGAACGCGTGGCAAGGAACGCGAACGCGTAGAAGAAAAGTTCCAGGCAGTGAATTAAAACCAGAAACATTTCACATACGGGTTTCATTTCATAAACCCCCATTGTTGAGCTCTAGAGTGAGAAAGTGATGGGAAATAGCTGGGAGACCATCGGGATATTGTCGGAGGTAAGTTTCGTGGTTTAATTACACGCTTTTATCATGAAATCATGGATTATTTCTATGAAAATGGAGGATTAAATGTGGGTTTGAGCCCTAGGCCTAAAATTGAAGAAAAACACTTATTTGAGTGGGCAAATGGAGTCCGATTTTGGTAAATTTTATATGCCTAGACTCGTATCGAGATGAGGATTCCGAATATGTGACTTTTTGTAATTTTTCGTCAAGTGTACCGAAAGTCGGATTTTGGCAACTTTGCCATTTTTGGTGTAAATCGAGTTGTATTGATTGGGTGTCGTCCCATTGGCCTAATTTGTTGTGTTTCTACTGTATTTGATCAGATTCTACGCGTGCGGAGCTTGATTCTCGTGGCAAGGGCATCGCGGAGTAGGTGTCGCGCTGTATTGAGGTGAGTAATAGATGTGGGTGATGACCAGCGCGTTCGAAACCCCGGTATACCACTTTGTGACGTTGTATAGCGGCGAGACACGTACTCTCTTGGGAGTGCGGGGTCGATTGTGATTTGGGGACTATGGCTTAGTCCGACCTGTTGATACTGTGTTATGATATTGGCTATTCTTGAGCCGTCGAACCTCCTTCTCGGATGTTTGCATACTATATTGTGATATTGGCTACTCTTGAGCCGTTGAACCTCCTTCTCGGATGGTTGCATACTATATTGTGATATTGGCTACTCTTGAGCCGTTGAACCTCCTTCTTGGACGGTTGAGTATACTTGTGGGCTGTGAGCCGGTTATTGGATCCCGCGAGGATCGTTATCATTGTCTTGTGATATTGACATGCTAGTTTACTACCAGTCCGTAGCTATTTCTGTTATCATGCTATTTCTAATCTCTTGAACTTGATATTACTGTTTTCCAACTGAAAAATGATAAAAGAGTTTTCAAAACTACTTTTGAGCCTGTGAGGCTGTATTTGCATATTAGCTGACTGGTAGTGGATCGGGCTGCGCGCCGCAGCGGTATATATGTTGGACCGCAGCGTATATTCATGATATTGTGCTTGGGCTGTAGGATCCTCTCCGGAGTCTGAACCCCCACGGTGAGCACGGGTACCCAAATTGGATCGGGCTACGCGCCGTAGCGGTCATTTCATGCATTGCATTGCATTTAGCTACATCTGCTAGCTATTATACTTGTTGTTGATATTATTGGTTCACTACTATTGATATTGAACAGTTACAGGGTATTGGTTACAGTTTTACATAGTGCTTTACTGTGGATTTCTTATCTACGCTGTCTTACCCTGTTTATTACCACTGAGTCTGGCAGTACTCATTTTACTCCCTGCACCTTGTGTGCAGATCCAAGTACCTCTCAGCAGACCTGATCCGGTAGCCGCTCAGAGGCATTGTGCGGGACAGTCGAGGTAGCTGCAGCGTCCGCAGGACCTGACTCCCCTTCTAGCTGTCATTTCATTTCAGATTGTCTTTTCTTTCCGCACTGAGATTGTTGTAGACCTTATTACACTTATGTTCAGTAGAGGCTCATGACTCTTGACCCTTCGGTCTATGGGAGTTGGTATGTATTGGGACTTGGTTCCCTGTCTCGATAGTTCTATCACTGTTATTCCATAAATTGTTATGCTTAAATGGGATAAGGCGAGCTCCTAGCTCCATGATTGATGTTGATTGGTCAGGCTGGCCTAGCAGTGTGCTGGGCGCCGTCACGACCGGATTTGGGGTCGTGACAAAAAGTTCATAACATCATATGGCTTTGCCATAACTTATGATTCCATCCAAACACTATTACCCATGAAGCACCTCAAGTCATCTCATCATGCTCAAAACAATCATCCACGCACAGATCTAGGTCTGAACCCAAGCAATCAATCACACCTGCGGTGATACAATTTATGTACGCTATCAAATCCTGAAAGGACACAACCGATGTGCTATTCCCCGAGCGATACCCAATACGGACTATTCCTTAGAAGCTAGAAAGTATTGTATACAAGGTAACATATAGGAAGCTATATTTTCCGCATCACACTATTGCGGCGCGCAACCCGTTCCAATAACATACCCGTGGCAGCGTGCCACCCGATCCACGCATAATCTAGCAAAGGGAATGCACATCGAGCCAAGTTGCTCGTTGCAACAAACATATATATAGCCTCAAGCTCGGCCACATGAAACGCATCCGACAAAGTTCCTCAATACCGGAACTGAATCAATGGTAGATACCTCTACACTGACATCCGCCACGAAGGCCCAATTGACAATGCAATACCTACCAGCCGTCCGCTGGCCCTAGGGTACATCTACCCTGCTGGAGCATGATCTGATGCGCTCTGCCACGCAATTGTGACATTTCTCGGATATAGTCCATATCACATTAGTCTAGACAACCTGACTTATGACAACCAGTCTGCAATCATATATCATTATTCAAATTCGTCATATCAAGTAACGAGAGAGCCACTAGGGCTTCCAATTACCAATAACCGCTAAACGGTGTCGATACACATGATATACCACCACTGTGTAGGCGGATTAAGAGAATTTCTAGTTTCCAACACATATATAACACATAAATCATTATGACTGATTCCACACTCCACCGTCTGAATACATAATACACATCAAGCATTCATTCATACCACGTAAGCCATTCAGAAATCTCCTTATGCCCTTTACAACTCAATCATCATTGTCAATCAAACAAGAGGATACCACCACACCACTAGATTTTATCAGTTTATATTACCTGGCCCTTTTGACCATATACTCTGCCGAATTACTAGAATTGCAGTACCATTTTCTTCAATCACCAGGAAGATCGATTCTTAGATCACCTGCAGCTGCCTGCGCTGCTCAATAATTTTTTTTTGACTTCCCATATATTATGAATTGATCTCAAAACCTTGAACATGCCATTATCAACTTTCCATAACACATCGCATATACCATACCACACTAAGATAACATGGAACTTATATCCCTTTCCTACGCCGCAAACATCGACGCACTTAACTAGTCAAGGACCTTCATGATCCCATATAGAAGAAAACTCATTACACATTCCCAGCTTCGCGTACCAACAGGAATATACTCACTTTCAAACCACGGTAGAACACATCACAAACTCTTTCTCCCAATTCATTGCATAAGTTTAACCGGCATGACTGAGTTCTTTTACCCACATCGAGCTACACAATTGCCAGCACTCAAGAGTTTTGTTGCACAATATCTGCGAGTCTCATTACTTCGAACACATACTAGGAATTAATCATACCCTTATCATACCGTTTCAGTTTATTAACAATTTGTTCCATTTACTCAATTTCCTTTCTGAATCATCTTTAACTTAGTACTAGCCTTTACTGTAGCACTACATTATCTCAACTCATGTTACCACACGAGACTCATATACAAGACTACACGGTCTAAGGCTCACAGACTGCTGAATACTCTCTCAATGTTTCCCAGAAGTACCACATTCTACAATACTTTATTTTGAAGAACTTCTTGCGATTTTGAATTTGTTATCATTACTTCCCAATAGGGATACATAGAATCCCATCATTCACATGATATAACACAAGCCTTGATCTTTTCTAACAAAACCGCCGTCTTTAGCCACATACACAATCTTAAGGCACCTGACTGTTACAAGCAAAATCTTGAACACTGCAAAACCATTTTCGGGCGTCATTCACCCTTATTCAATTATCATTCAACTGAAGAATTGGACAGAACCACTCGTGCCTTGTTAGAACTCTGACACCAGCAGAACATGATTACATACAGATGCACTTAGCTATCTTTCTTTTCTATACAGCGAACATTCCTTACCTACAACATTCAAATCATCCTAGGATTCTTTTTCACATCTACGAAGCACCATAATCTTTATCAGAATTTTCCCAACATACTTAGAGACAGAACCAACATAGCACACAACAGTGCAACCAGTTAATCAATAACAACCTCCCCAACTTGGCTCGGAGCCATACATCAAAGCACTTTTAGCCACTCATAGCATTCTTACTCAAATGATGCCACAATGTTATAGTGAGATTAAACTCAAGTCATTTACAAGCTTGACAAAGACTCGAATCATCAGAGACCTTAACTCTTCTGCAATTCTTGCATTTATACACACCATAGTTAAGCCTACTCTCTTTAGGTGACATAAATCTTTTCTAAGTCCCAAATTTTCCAAAAATTTTGATAGAGTTTCCTTTGTAATTTGGCCTATCCACCTGCCAGAGAAGCACCAAACCAATCTAACAATACATCCACAACTCGACGGGACACCACAATACATATCAACAACATAACTCTCAATACTATACGAATCATATTATCACAATTAATACCTGAACATGCGTTGCACCTGCTCGAATCATAACACATGTCAAATACCTTTCAATTACACCTAAGAATCAATCCACCTACTTTGCCTCAATCTAGTATTTCAGTACAACACCTTCCACCAGGATACACATAGCATAATCACTTTAGTCTTCCTGAGTCTAAACTCATTTTACTACACGTAAGGCACTTTACCTTCCAACTAAGAGATATGTTAAATATTCACCATGCCCATAGTTCGGGGCTACGCAACAGATTACAATAAGGATCTAACACCTGACAGCTCGTACATTATTAAGCTGCCATTTCCACGGTTAGGGACAATACCGGTCATATATGTTTCATAATACCAGCTCACAAAATCAGCACCTTGGTGCTCATGTCATAAACAAAGATCTGGCCTCAAGTCCTCCCGACTAGCCTAACATGAACTCACAGAGACTATATCTCGCCCCTCGATCAAGGAATCACAAGCCATCAAGGCAATTATATTACTGAGCGCTCGAGTGCGCGTACATGCGTATGGAAGGAATTTCCATGAATTATATCTCAAGCTGAATCAAATACACACGATAAGAATTCCAAGAAATGTGAAGTATTTCCTAAAGGTTTGCAGCCTCCCGAGGATAAGTACAGGCATCCCCGTACCGATCCACGAGACTCTACCAACCGGCTCAAGACTCGCGAGACCTGTTAACCTAGGCTTTGATACCAACTTGTCACGACCCCAATCCCGGTCGTGATGGCGCCCAACACAACTGCTAGGCAAGACCGACCATTTACCCTCTCATCCCGAGCATGAAGCTCAAATCAATTACCTGGATATTATTATCAACAATATAACTAAGCTGAATAATCACCCAAAGATCTAGGGTCACAAGTCTAGAGCCTCTAAACATGATCGGATAACAATATCTAAACCAAATACTCAAATCTGAAAAATGTATATACAAAGGAAAACTGGAATAAGAAGAGAAGCCAGGTCCTGCGAACGCCAGCAGCTACCTCAGCAACTCGGATAAATACTGTTAAAAGTTGGAGTGCTCATATATCCCTCTTGTGTACCTGAATCTGCACACAAAGGTGCAGGGAGTAGGGGTGAGTACTAAGTACTCAGCTGAGTAATAAATATATACAAGTAGCTGAAAGTAAGAAATCCACAGAATACCACATAATGAAGCTAAACTACTGTCCGATTCCTCTTACGAACTAGCAACAACAACAGTACATTACCACTATCAGAGATAATTCACGGACAAAGATGCAATGCAAAGCACATAACCGCTACGGCGTGTAGCCCGATCCATTTAACGTCGCCGGAGCTCACTTGGGGTGTGTACAGACTCCGTAGGGGCTCCTACAGCCCAAGCGCAATACCGCTGCGGCGTGCAGCCCGATCCTCATATCAACCACTGCGGCGTGCAGCCCGATCCTCATATCAAACGCTGCGGCGTGCAGCCCGATCCATCCTCAGTCCACAACATGCATATGAGTCACACAATAGCTCAACTTATTTATTTCCAAGTTCCAATTAATTTAATTATGAAAATACTTTAATGCTTATTTAATTTTCCAAAACAGATGACTTAGCATTTCAATATGGTGCTTTCAAATCAGGACTGAGATCGGTGATTAAGCAATTAGAGCTATCACATATATAACTATCCCCTAGTGATACTACAGGTCGGCACAAGGCCCCAAACATGGCTTACAACCCACAAAATATATCTAACACAATGTGCGTTTCAACCGCATATAGCATATTATTCACATCCAGGATGGACTAAGTCTCAATCCCCAGTCACAATCAATCCCGCACCTGCCACGGGGTGCGAGCCATGCCCTACTAGCGTCACAATGTGCTAAGCCGGGGTTTCGAACCCTCAGGCTACCATATACACTAACTACTCACCTCTAGCCGGTCGAAGACTCGTCCGCGATGCCTTTTACTTTCAATTTCGCCGCTGCTAGCATAGAATCTAGTCAAAATACAACAATTATATCAAATACGGGTCAAAGAAACATAACCCAACTCAATTTATGCGAAATACGCGATAATACACCAAGTTGGTAAAACCCGACTCCGGGCCCGCTGCTCGAAAAATTTCAAAATTAGTACCAACGGATTCCTCGTCTCTCCACGAGTCCGTGCATATAAAATTTATCGAAATAGGAGTTCGAATGGCCTTTCAAAACCCAAAAATTCGTTTTCATAATTTATGCCCTAGTTCTTCACAAATTCTACCCAATTTCAGGAATTTTGGTGTTGATTCTATCATAAAATCATGTTTTTGAGTCAAGAAACTTACCTCCAGCGATTACCCATTGATTTCTCTCTTAACAATTGCCTCAGAAACTTCTTCCCGTTCCAAAATTGGAAGAAAACTCGACCTGCTCATTATAGGTATACTTTTGACGTGTTTTACTGCTCCCAATGGATTCTTTCTGAAATTCCAATGAATTTAGGCTTTTGAATCACTCAATTTGACCTTATAATGAAGGAGATATGTAGGTTTTAATATTTAAAAATAGTGCAGGTTTTTAATATGCCGTCAGGGGCAGTTTCGTCATTAACCTGAAAAATCTAGGCAACTTTAGTAAAATGGCCATAAAATCCTCATACGATGTCCAAATTCGATGATTTTTTTATACGGGTCCGTAATTACGATACGGATCTAATGATTCATTCAAAACAGTAATCAGAGCTCATGTGTTCAATGTGATATCATTTATGCTTGAAGAAACGATGTCAAAACATAAGAAAAACGAGCATAACGCAACCCAAACCTATCTGAAACTCACCCGAGCTCCTCGGGACTGTATACGAACATACTAACATGCCACATATAATCATGCAAACTTAGTTTCACTCTCAAAACACCAAAACTAACATCAAAACACCAAATTTACATCGGATTCAAGCTTAAGTTCTTCTAAAACTTTCGAAACTTGCATTTGATCTAAAACCCGAGCTACTGCAACTCTCAAAATTCCATTCCGACCCTCGGATCAAAATCTCACCTACCATCCGGAATTCGCCAAAATCTAACCTTAGCCAATTCAAGCCTAATTCTACACCGGACTTCCAAATTCAATTCCGGTTGCTCTCCTAAGTCATAAATCATCCCCGAAACTAGTCAAATCATCAGAATTCAATTCCAAGCTATCTAACTCACCGGTCAATATTCGGTTGACTTTTCCAAACTATCCTTTTCATAAAGAGGTTTATGGCCTCATTTCTATCTAAATTCCCTCTGATTTGCTTCTAACTCTCCAAACACATATAAATTAGCATATTGAAGTATTAAATGAATAAAAATGGGGCGATAATGTCACGACCCGGATTTCCCACCATCGGGAGTCATGGTGGCGCCTACTAGTGGAAGCTAGGCAAGCCAAATATTACTTACATCTCCATTAGTTACCAAATTCTTATTAAGACTTTAAAATTAAAAACATATAAATTACAACGGAAAATTAAACTTAGCGGAAGACTTAGTCAATCTTATCAAATATGATAAAGAAACCCAAACATGATACACTACCCAAGACTGGTGTCACAATATTCACGAACTTCTAAGAATAATACACACAATTGTCTGAAAGAAATATAAGTTGTCTATCTCGAATACATGAGATAACAGAATAAGGTCATTCAACTATTAAGCTGTTTATAGTACAACTTTGAGTCTGCTCGAGGACGAGCGTTTGTTTAAGTTGGGGAGAATGTAACGACCCGGCCCGTCGTTACGGGAATTTACCACCCCGTCATGTTGCAATTACATGTTTTATGCTTTTATATCGGTGTTAGAGCCTATCGGGTGAGTTAGGAGTGAATTGAATTGAAAATGAAGCAAATAGCATGTTTGAAGGAAGTTTGAATATGGAAAGTCAACCAAGAGTTAACTATCGAGTTAGAGTGCTCGGAATCGGATTCTGATGATTCGACTAGTTTCGGGGGATCATTTATGACTTAGGAGAACAATCGGAATTGAATTTGGAGGTCCGGTGTAGTTTTAGGCTTGAATTGGCTAAAGTTGAATTTTGGCGAAAACCGAACGGTAGGTGATATTTTGATCCGAGGGTCGGAATGGAATTCCGACAATTTCTGTAGCTTCGTTATGTGATTTTGGATATGTCTGCAAATTTTCAGGTCATTCGGAGATCGTCTGGCCGGGTTTTTGATCGAATGTCGGTTGTAGAAGTTGAATGAAAAACTTACGCTTGAATTGCTTGAATTCGATGTTTTTCCGTGTTAAGGTATGTGTTTTTATCATTGGAGCAAGTTCGTATCGTGTTTTGTAGTATGTTGGTGGTTTTCGTTGGGGTCCCGGGGGCCTCGGGGTGAATCCGGACCATCATCCGGCATTTTTGAACATGAAAAATCTGCAGAAAATTGCAGAAACGGTGCAGGATTTTTAGCCTTCGCGTTCGCGAGGCAAGTCCCGCGTTCGCGTAGGCGGGGACTAGTTGGTCATCGCGTTCGCGAAGAGGAGGGCCGCGATCGCGTAAGAGGACATAGGGAGGCATCGCGTTCGCGTGTATGGAGGCCGCGTTCGCGTAGAAGAAGAAGGAAAGGCATCGCGTTCGCGTCAGCATGGTCGCGTTCGCGAAGAAGAAAATCTGGTGGCTGAGAAAAATGGTCATCGCGAATGCGTGGTTCAGTGCCGCGTTCGCGAAGGGTTAGCCTGTCTGTGCATCCCGGACGCGAGTGGAGTCACGCGAACGCGTAGAGCAAAGGTTCCAGGCAGTGAAGTTAAAACCAGAACATTTCATATACGGGTTTCACTCCTAGAAACCCCCATTGTTGAGCTCTAGAGTGAGAAAGTGACGGGAATGGCTGGGAAATCATCGGGTTATTGTCGGAGGTAAGTTTTATGTTCATTTACGCGTTTTTATCTTGAAATCCCCCTTTATTTCACTGAAATTGGATCAAAATTGTGGGGAAATTTTTCGAGATGTGGGCCCGGGGCTCGGGTTTTGCAAATTTTGTGATTTTTGATATTTTTCGAGTTCTTTCGATTGGGTGATGTTCCATTAGCCTATTTTGATATATTTGTGCTGATTTGTGCTAGTTTTGACGTGCGTGGATGCCGGTTCGAGGAGCTAAGGCGTCGCGGGCATGAGCTTTCGTCGGTTCGAGGTGGGTAATACTTGTAAATGATGTCTTGAGGGTTGGTAAACCCCGGATTTGCACATCTTAGTGCTGTGTTGAGGTGACTTGCACGCCGGATAACAAGCGTGGGGTAGAGCACCATTGGGGATCGCGACTTGGTCCGTCCCGCGTAATAAATAATAACACCTAATTGTTGAAATGAATTGGACTAGTTATCATGTTTGGGCTTCGTGCCGATTATTTGAATCATTCAGGGATTAGTATCATTGTCTTGATAACACTGTACATATTTTTATCTAAATTTAAGGTTTTAAATGGTATTTTTGCTATTCAGCATTCTTATAAGGTTATGAAAAACTTGAACAAGGTCTTAATAATATTTTAGCTGTGAGCTAATGTGATATTGTTGCCCGTAGGGCTTTCTTGATTATTTGTTAGACTGATTGGGCCGAGGGCCATATGTTAGGGCATGACATTTCATGTGAGCATATGCATACACATGCATGGATCGGACTGCACGCCGCAGGTGGTATACGGATCGGGCTGCGCGCCGCAGCAGGTGTGATATTAATATTGTGCTTGGGCTGTAGGAGCCCCTCCGGAGTCTGAACCCCACAGTGAGCACGGGTACCCAAATTGGATCGGGCTACACGCCGTAGCGGTCATATGCATTGCATGGCATACATACATTGGTTTATGTGTACTACATGGCATAACATTCAGCACTCATACATTACTGGCACACATGCATTAGTTGCCTTATTGACCAGATCTCCTGGTGTAAATTGATAAGGAGTGCTGAGCCCGAGGGGCTGATTTGAGTGCGGACTTGCACTACTTGAGATTGTATCCAGGTATTGGTATATTATTATGAAAGAAAGTAGCTAAAAATTTAGATTTTTAATAATCTACTCACATATGCTGGAAAGGGATAAAAAGATAGTTCTGTATTGTGTAGCATGAGATAGTGCTTATCGTGGTTTTCTTCCCTTCAACATTATTTACTTTTATTACTGCTGAGTTGGAAGTACTCACACCCGACTCCCTGCACCTTGTGTGCAGATTCAGGTACATCACAGAAGGGCTGATTCTATTGCGGCTCGGGAGTGCTTTTGGACGGTCGAGGTAGCTGCCAGCGTTCGCAGGACCTGATTCTCCAGTTTGTCTGTATTTTGTTCTGATCATCCCACACTTGTGCACAATTATATTCACTATTTACACTTTGTATACTCTGTAGAGGCTCATGACTCTTGACCCTTCGGTCTATGGGAGTTGGTATGCGTGGGAGTTGGTTCCCCTGTTTTAATATATCTAACACCGTTATGCTTAAATTGGATAAAGCGAGCTTGTGGCTCCGTGGTTATTGTTGATTGGTCGGGCTGGCCTAGCAGTGTGCTGGGCGCCATCACGACCAGATTTGGGGTCGTGACAAGTTGGTATCGAGCCTAGGTTTACTAGGCCTCATGAGTCTTGAGCCGGTTAGTAGAGTCTTGTGGATCGGTACGGGGACGCCTCTACTTATCCTCGGGAGGCTGCGAACCTTTAGGAAACACTTCACATTTCTTGGAATTCTTATCGTGCGCACTTGATTCAGCTTGAGATATACTTTTTGAAATTCCTTCCGCACGTCTGTGTACGCATCGAGCGCTCAGTAATATAATTGCCTTATGGCTTGTGATTTCCCCGAACGAGAGGCGAGATATAATCTCTGTGAGTTCATGTTAGGCCAGTCAGGATGACTTGAGGCTGGACCTTGTTTATGACTTGAGCATCGAGGTGTTGATTTTGTGACTGGGGATTTGGACTTGATCCTTCCCGATTGATAGATTACTGTGTATAATGACTGAGATTGGCTTATATCTATGTATTTGGGCTAGTAGCCATGTTTGGGGCCTTGTGCCGACCTGTAGAGTATTAGGGAGGCTTACTAATGGATGAGCTGTTAATTGTTCGACTCTTGTCTAATCTGTTGTGTAGCCCCGAGCTATGGGCGTGGTGAATAATTATCATATCTCGTAATTGGAAGGTAAAGTGCCTTATGCGTAGTGGAACGAGTTTAAACTCAGGAAGACTAAAGTGATTTTGATATGTGTTATGATTCGAGCAGGTACAACACAAGTTCAAGTATAAATTGTGATAATATGATTCGTATAGTATTGAGATTTAATGTTGTTGAAATACATTGTAATATCTTGTTGAGTTGTGGATGTATTGTTAGAATGGTTTGGTGATTCTCTGGCAGGTGGATAGGCCAATTTACAAAGGAAACTCTGCCGAATGTTTTGGAAAATTTGGGACTTAGAAAGATTTCTGTCACCTAAAGAGAATGGGCTTATTGGTGGTGCGTGTATATCTGCAAGAATTGCAGAAGAGCTAAGGTCTCTGATGATTCGAGTCTCTGTCAAGGCTTGTAAATGACTTGAGTTTAATCTCACTATAACATTGTGGCATCAATTGAGTAATAATGCTAGGAGTGGCTAAAAGTGCTTTGATGTATGGCTCCGAGCCAAGTTGGGGAGGTTGCTATTGAATAACTGATTGCACTATTGTGTGCTATGTTGATTCTGTCTCTAAGTATGTTGGGAAATTCTGGTAAAGGTTATGGTGCTTCGTAGATCTGATGAAGTACTAGGGTATTTTGAACTGCTGTTGGTAAAGAATATTCACCGTATAGAAAAGAAAGATAGCTGATTGTATCTGTAAGTAATCATGTTCTGCGATGTTAGAGTTCTAACAAAACACGAGTGGTTCTACTCAATAGGACAGTTGAATTACAGCTGAATAAGGGTGAATGATGCCCGAGGATGGTTTTGCAGTGTTCTAGATTTTGCTTGTAACAGTCAGGTGCCTTAAGATTTGTGTATGTGGCTAAAGATGGCGGTTTCGTTAGGGAAGATCAAGACTTGTGTTATATCATGTGAATGGTGGGATTCTAGGTATCCGTATTGGGAAACATTGAGAGAGTATTTAGTGGCCTATGGGTCTTAGACCGTGTGGTCTTGTGTACGAGTCTCGTGTGGTAACATGAGTTGATGTATTATAGTACTACAGTAAAGACGGATATGAAATTAGAGATGAATCAGAAAGGAAACTGGGTAAATGGAACAACTTGTTAATAAACCAGAATGGTATAAAAAGGAATACGATTGATTCCTGGTATGTGGTTGAAGTAATGAGTCTTGCGGACATTGCAGCAAAGCTCTTGAGTGCTGGCAGTTGTGTAACTTGATATGGGTATAAGGACTCAGTCCTGGCAGTTAAACTTATGCAACGAATGGGAAGAAATAGTTTGTGATGTGTTTTATCATGGTTGGAAAATGAGTATATTCCTGTCGGTATGCGAAGCGTGGAATGTGTAATGAGTTTTTCTTCTATATGGGATCACGAAAGTCCTTGACTAGTGGAGTGCGCCGATGTTGAGGCGGAGAAAAGGGATATGAATTTCCATGTTGTCTTAGTGTGATATGGTATACACGATGTGTTATGGAAAGTTGATAATGGTATATTCTAGGTTTTGAGATCAGGTTCATAATATATGGGAAGTCAATAAAATTATTGAGCGGCGCGGACAACTGCAGGTGAATTAAGAATCGATCTTTCCGATGATTTAAGAAAATGGTACTGCTATTCTATTAACTTGGCAGGGAATATGATCCAAAAAGGACAAGGTAATGTAAACTGATGATATCCAGTGGTATGGTGGTATTCTCTTGTTGGATCGACTATAATGACTGAGTCGTTGATGGCATAGTGAAATTTCTGAATGACTGTCATGGTATGAATGGACGCTTGATGTGCGTTATGTATATGTACGGTGGAATACGGAATCGGGCATAGTGATTCATATGTTATATATGTGTAAGAGGCTTGAAGTTCTCGTTAATCCGCCTATGCAGTGGTTGTATATCGTGTGCATCGGCACCGTTTTGTGATTATTGGAAATCGGAAGCCCTAGAGGCTCTCTCTTGACTTGATAAGACGAATTCGGATTATGATACTTGATTGCTGACTGGTTGTCATGGGTCAGATTGTCTAGACTAATGTGATATGGACTATGTCGGAAAATGGCACAAATTGCGTAGCAAAGTGCATCAGAGTATGCTCCAGTGGGGTAGTTGTACCTCAGGACCAACAGACGGCTGGTGGGTATTGCTTTGTTGGTTGGACCTTAGTGGCGGATGTTAGTGTAGAAGTATCCACCATTGATTCGGTTCCAGTATTAAGAAACGTTGTCAGATGCGTTTCATGTGGTCGAGCATGAGGCTATATATACATGTTTGCTGTAATGAGAAAATTCGACTCGATATGCATTTCCTTTTGCGAGATTTATGCGTGGATCGGGTGGCACGCCGCCACGGGTTATTTGGATCGGGTGGCACGCCGCCACAGGTATGGTATCCGGATCGGGTGGCACGCCGCCACGGGTATGTCATTGGAGCGGGTTACACACCGCAACAGAATATTGTGAAAATATAGTTAGTTATAAATTACCTGGTATACAATACTTCCTAGCTTCTGAGGAAAAGTCCGTTTTGAGTATCGTTTGGCAAATGGCACGTTGGTTGTGTCCTTTCAGGATTTGATAGCATACGTTAATTGTTTCACCGTGGGTGAGGTTGATTGCTTGGGTTCAAGACCTAGATATGTGCGTGGCTAACCGTTTTAAGCTTAGTGGCTTGAGGTGCTTCATGAGTAATAACGTTGGGATAGAATCACGAATCGTGGCAAGGCCACGTGATGTTATGAACTCTCGAGGAGGATTCAGGTACTCTATTTCTATAATGCGAGACGCGATCTCAGTTCTATGTTATGATGACACAGAGGAATTGAATTGCAGCTCTTTTGCTGGAGACAGTTATCATGATTTGAGCTGTCATGATTCGAGTGTGTTCGGACGTTTCTATTGGAGCCTATGTCGTGCTCGTCGTGGCTTAGGCCGGTGTTGATGTGTCTTATCACCAGTGCGGTGTGTTATAATCGAAATGACCGTTGGAGTCATTAATGAATACGAGCATTATGGATCTTAGCTTGTTAGAAAGGTAAAAATCGAGGCTTGACTCCGAAACCTATTGTGGTATCGGTTAAAAGTGAAATGGATTCATGAATGGTCGACCTGAGAGATGGGTTCGATATATCGCGTGTTCGATTGCCGTGGGCATGATATGAAGGTGTTGGAACAAGACTCTATCTAATAAAAAAGGGTTTTCAGTTGGTATTTGGTTATCATGGGAAATTGTGTGATTAGAGACTATTGTCTCGAGTGATTGGGTTGTTTGATACATCATATGATCTCAGCCGGAGTAGTGAATATGGGTTATTGCAGTGGATTCGAGTGTATCCTGAGTATAGGCATGGGATTTGCATTTGGCCTATGATTTCGGAAAGTGCAATGTGATTTATGGTTCAGATGGTCTGTGAAATTTTGACTATATGGTGTTTTCGGACTTATGTGAGATAGGGTGACGTATGATCGCTCGAGTATATGCTTGGTAAGGTCATTCAGCTATTGAGTTGTTTCTAGTACAACTCTGAGTCACTCGAGGACGAGCGTTTGTTTAAGTTGGGGAGAATGTAACGACCCGGCCCGTCGTTATGGGAATTTACCACCCCGTCATGTTGCAATTACATGTTTTATGCTTTTATATCAGTGTTAGAGCCTATCGGGTGAGTTAGGAGTGAATTGAATTGAAAATGAAGCAAATAGCATGTTTGAAGGAAGTTTGAATATAGAAAGTCAACGAAGAGTTGACTATCGAGTTAGAGTGCTCGGAATCGGATTCTGATGATTCGACTAGTTTCGGGGGATCATTTATGACTTAGGAGAACAATCGGAATTGAATTTGGAGGTCCGGTGTAGTTTTAGGCTTGAATTGGCTAAAGTTGAATTTTGGCGAAAACCGAACGGTAGGTGATATTTTGATCCGGGGGTCGGAATGGAATTCCGACAATTTCTGTAGCTTCGTTATGTGATTTTGGATATGTCTGCAAATTTTCAGGTCATTCGGAGATCGTCTGGTCGGGTTTTTGATCGAATGTCGGTTGTAGAAGTTGAATGAAAAACTTACGCTTGAATTGCTTGAATTCGATGTTTTTCCGTGTTAAAGTATGTGTTTTTATCATTGGAGCAAGTTCGTATCGTGTTTTGTAGTATGTTGGTGGTTTTCGTTGGGGTCCCGGGGGCCTCGGGGTGAATCCGGACCATCATCCGGCATTTTTGAACATGAAAAATCTGCAGAAAATTGCAGAAACAGTGCAGGATTTTTAGCCTTCGCGTTCGCGAGGCAAGGCCCGCGTTCGCGTAGGCGGGGACCAGTTGGTCATCGCGTTCGCGAAGAGGAGGGCCGCGATCGTGTAAGAGGACATAGGGAGGCATCGCGTTCGCGTGTATGGAGGCCGCGTTCGCGTAGAAGAAGAAGGAAAGGCATCGCGTTCGCGTCAGCATGGTCGCGTTCGCGAAGAAGAAAATCTGGTGGCTGAGAAAAATGGTCATCGCGAACGCGTGGTTCAGTGCCGCGTTCGCGAAGGGTTAGCCTGTCTGTGCATCGCGGACGCGAGTGGAGTCACGCGAACGCGTAGAGCAAAGGTTCCAGGCAGTGAAGTTAAAACCAGAACATTTCATATACGGGTTTCACTCCTAGAAACCCCCATTGTTGAGCTCTAGAGTGAGAAAGTGATGGGAATGGCTGGGAAATCATCGGGTTATTGTCGGAGGTAAGTTTTATGTTTCATTTACACGTTTTTATCTTGAAATCCCCCTTTATTTCACTGAAATTGGATCAAATTGTGGGGAAATTTAGCCTAGGCCAGGGCTTTGGTAAAACACCTATTTGAGCGGGCAAATGGAGTCCGATTTTGGTAAATTTTATATGTATGGACTCGTGGCGAGACGAGGGTTCTGGAAATATAAGTTTCGAAATTTTTCGAGATGTGGGCCCGGGGCTCGGGTTTTGCAAATTTCGTGATTTTTGATATTTTTCGAGTTCTTTCGATTGGGTGATGTTCCATTAGCCTATTTTGATATATTTGTGCTGATTTGTGCTAGTTTTGACGTGCGTGGATGCCGGTTCGAGGAGCTAAGGCGTCGCGGGCATGAGCTTTCGTCGGTTCGAGGTGGGTAATACTTGTAAATGATGTCCCGAGGGTTGGTAAACCCCGGACTTGCACATCTTAGGCTGTGTTGAGGTGACTTGCACGCCGGATAACAGGCGTGGGGTAGAGCACCATTGGGGATCGCGACTTGGTCCGTCCCGCGTAATAAATAATAACACCTAATTGTTGAAATGAATTGGACTAATTATCATATTTGGGCTTCGTGCCGATTAGTTGAATCCTTCGGGGATTAGTATCATTGTCTTGATAACACCGTACATATTTTTATCTAAATTTAAGGTTTTAAATGGTATTTTTGCTATTCAGCATTCTTATAAGGTTATGAAAAACTTGAACAAGGTCTTAATAATATTTTAGCTGTGAGCTAATGTGATATTGTTGCCCGTAGGGCTTTCTTGATTATTTGTTAGACTGATTGGGCCAAGGGCCATATGTTAGGGCATGACATTTCATGTGAGCATATGCATACACATGCATGGATCGGACTGCACGCCGCAGTGGTATACGGATCGGGCTGCGCGCCGCAGCAGGTGTGATATTAATATTGTGCTTGGGCTGTAGGAGCCCCTCCGGAGTCTGAACCCCCACGGTGAGCACGGGTACCCAAATTGGATCGGGCTACACGCCGTAGCGGTCATATGCATTGCATGGCATACATACATTGGTTTACGTGTACTACGTGGCATAACATTCAGCACTCATACATTACCGGCACACATGCATTAGTTGCCTTATTGACTAGATCTCCTGGTGTAAATTGATAAGGAGTGCTGAGCCCGAGGGGCTGATTTGAGTGCGGACTTGCACTGCTTGAGATTGTATCCAGGTATTGGTATATTATTATGAAAGAAAGTAGCTAAAAATTTAGATTTTTAATAATCTACTCACATATGCTGGAAAGGGATAAAAAGATAGTTCTATATTGTGTAGCATGAGATAGTGTTTATCGTGGTTTTCTTCCCTTCAGCATTATTTACTTTTATTACTGCTGAGTTGGAAGTACTCACACCCGACTCCCTGCACCTTGTGTGCAGATTCAGGTACATCACAGAAGGGCTGATTCTATTGCGGCTCGGGAGTGCTTTTGGACGGTCGAGGTAGCTGCCAGCGTTCGCAGGACCTGATTCTCCAGTTTGTCTGTATTTTGTTCTGATCATCCCACACTTGTGCACGGTTATATTCACTATTTACACTTTGTATACTCTGTAGAGGCTCATGACTCTTGACCCTTCGGTCTATAGGAGTTGGTATGCGTGGGACTTGGTTCCCCTGTTTTAATATATCTAACACTGTTATGCTTAAATTGGATAAAGCGAGCTTGTGGCTCCGTGGTTATTGTTGATTGGTCGGGCTGGCCTAGCAGTGTGCTGGGCGCCATCACGACCGGATTTGGGGTCGTGACACGCTGCTGCTGTCCGTAACCTGTATCTGTGCAAAAAGAGCGCAGAGTGTAGTATCAGCACAACCGACCCCATGTGCTGGTAAGTGCCTGGCCTATCCCAGCGAAATAGTGACGAGACTAAGGCCAGTCACCCACATAAACATGTACAGTTGCAATATATATATATATATATACAAAACATTTATCAGGAAAGACTCTGCTCTGAAATAACAGTCGATAACTCATAATATCTAGAGTAATCTAGTCAACAGAATAAATCTTACTTTCATGTCTAAATTCCTTTTTCATTTCATATCTCGTGGTAGGCGTACCACCCGCTCCCAACTGTAACAGTAAATTATATCTTGTGGTAGGCGTACCACCCGCTCCCAATTGTATCAATAAGTTATATCTTGTGGTAGGCGTACCACCCGCTCCCAATTGTATCAATAATTTATACCTTGTGGTAGGCGTACCACCCGCTCCCAAATATATCAATAATTTATACCTTGTGGTAGGCGTACCACCCGCTCCCAAATATATCAATAGGCTACCGGCAACTATGGCCAATGCCAAGATTTTAAATCACTTTGTGGTCGGCGTGCCACACGATCCCATTTCTTATCATATAAGTGGTCGGCGCGCCACACGATCCCAATTCATAAATATATATATTACCGGTATTTAACCAATAATTTCTGTATCAACAATATTTATAATTACCGGTTTTGAACCAATAATTGATAAGAATTCAACAATTTATCTCCGTTACCAGTGTGACATCAATAACTCTTAATCAACAATTCATACACAACTAAATTCCTATTCCTTCAAGCTAGGATAGAACAAACACTTACCTCGAAAGTTTACGAACGGTTAAATCCGTAGCAATGCCTTTTCCTTTCGAATTTGGCTCCAATCCAATCGTATCTATACACAATTGATTTAATATCATCAATTCTACTTAACAGACTAGTTCATATTGCTAAATATGATTTTTACAACATTCTGCTCGGAATAGTAAAATCGACCACGGGTCCACATAATCGAAACTCAAGTTTTGAACCAAAATAAGTTCACCCAATCATCCATGAGTTCAAATATACAATTTGTTCTTAGTTCGACTCCAAAACGAGGTCTAGATCGCAAATTCTTTGGAAACCCTTACTATAATAAATTCTCAATTTTTCTACCCATTTACACCTATTTAGGCTTAGGAATTTAAATAATATTGATGGAAAATGAAGAAAAAGAGTTAAGAATCTCTTACCCAAGAAGTATGAAGAAGGATTGCTCAAGAATCGCCCAAGAAACTGTGGAGAAGAAAAGGTTTTGTGAAAATGGGATAAAATCCCGTAAGTGTTCTGTTTTTGGGTATTAATTCACTGGGCGAAAATTTGCCCTTCGCGTTCGCGTGCACAGTGTCGCGTTCGCGAAGGGTTGGACAGAAATGGGCATCGCGTTCGCGTGGACACAGTCGCGAACGCGTAGAAGAAAATCTGGGGGCTTACAATTTGGCCTACGCGAACGCGTGGTGCCTTACGCGAACGCGTAGAAGTGGAAGGCCAGGCTCCACGAACGCGGGAGCCTTCACGCGAACGCGTAGAGGAAAAAGGCTGGGGTCCAAGTTGTTGTACGTGAACGCGACCAGATGGACGCGAACGCGTAGAAGGAATATCTGCTGTAGATTTTCTGCAGTTTTTCCAAGTCCAAAACCACCCCGAACCACCTCCGAAACACACCCGAGCCTTCGGGGCTCCAAACCAAATATGCACACTAACTCAAAAACATCATACGAACTTGCTCGCGCGATCAAATAGCTAAACTAACATCAAAATCAATGAATTGAGCCTTAAAACTCAAGAATTCTTTCAAATTTCATAATTTCCAAAATTTCCAATTTAAGGCCGAAACACGTCAAACGACGTCCGTTTTCAACCAAACTTTACGGAAGCGCTTAACCAATATATATGACTTGTACCGGGCGTCGGAACCAAAATACGAGCCCGATACCAGTACTTTTTAATCAAAATTCAGTTTCATTTTCCTTAAACATTTTCAGAAAACAATTTAACAGAAAAATTCTTTTACCGGGGTTCTAGACCTCGAATTTCAATTCCGGGCATACGCCCAAGTTCCATATTTTTCTATGGATTTTCTGAGACCGTCAAATCACGGGTCCGGATCAGTTTACCAAAAATGTTGACCAAAGTCAATCATATCAACATTAATATCAAAATTCTTCAAATTTTTCACATATTTAATATATTTCAACATAAAAAATTTTCCATCTTCGCGCCCGAACTGTGCATGCAGATCGAGACAACTATAAATGAGGTTTTCAAGACCTCAGAAAGCTCGAAATGATTAATAAAACAAGTGATGACCCTTTGGGTCGTCACATTCTCCACCTCTAAAACAACCATTCGTCCTCGAACGGACAAAAGAAAGAAGTACCTGAGTCAAGGAATAGATGAGGATATCGGCTCCGCATGTCAGACTCGGACTCCCAGGTCTATGCCTTAGGAGGCTGACCCGTCCACTGAACTCGCACAGAAGGAAAACTTTTCGACCTCAACTGTCGAACCTGCCGATCTAGGATAGCTACCGGCTCCTCCTCATAGGACAGATCTTTGTCCAATTGGACAGTGTTGAAATCTAACACGTGCGACGGATCGCCGTGATATTTTCGAAGCATGGACACATGAAACACTGGATGTACAGCTGATAAGCTAGGTGGCAAGGCAAGTTTATATGCCACCTCTCCCACACGATCAAGAATCTCGAATGGTCCAATAAACCTAGGGCTAAGTTTGCCCTTCTTTTCAAATCTCATCACGCCCTTCATAGGCGATACTCGGAGCAATACTCGCTCCCCTACCATGAAAGCTATATCTCTAACCTTGCAATCTGCATAGCTCTTTTGCCTAGACTGAGCTGTGCGAAGCCTATCTTGAATAATCTTGACCTTATCTAAGGCCTCCTGAACTAAATCCGTGCCCAATAACCGAGCTTCTCCGGTTCAAACCATCCAACCGGAGAACGACACCACCTACCATACAATGCTTCATAAGGAGCCATCTGAATGCTCGATTGATAACTATTATTATAAGCAAACTCTGCCAAATGCAGGAATTGATCCCACGAACCTCCAAAATCAATAACACAAGCCCGTAGCATATCTTCCAGTATCTGAATAGTCCTCTCGGACTGGCCATCCGTCTGGGGATGAAAGGCTGTACTAAGCTGAACTTGCGTGCCTAACTCTCGTTGAACCGCCTTCCAGAAATGTGAGGTAAACTGTGCACCTCGATCTGAAATAATAGAGATTGGCACGCCATGAAGGCGAACGATCTCCCTGATATAAATCTCGGCTAACCTCTCGGATGAATAGGTAGTGGCAATAGGAACAAAATGAGCCGACTTGGTCAGCCTATCAACAATCACCCAAACAGCATCAAACTTCTTCCGAGTCTTCGGAAGCCCAGAAACGAAATCCATCGTGATTCGCTCCCACTTCCATTCAGGAAGTTCAATTCTCTGAAATAAACCGCCAGGTCTCTGATGTTCATACTTAACCTGCTGACAATTAAGGCACCGTGCCACATAACCAAATTGGGGGGTTGGGTCGGGTATAGCTCCGATTAGCTCTGTTATAGGTCGTTTAGATTGATTACTTACTAACTGTGTTGGTAATTGATTAGATTTTTGATTCATTGCTGGTTAAATGCTAAGTTATAATTTTCTTTAGCTAAGTTTTTAATAACAATAATTTTTCTATATTTTTATTTAATGACTCTATGTGTGTGATTTTTTTTAGTTTGTATATAATTATCTAAATCATTTTTCATATTTTGTTCGGTTTTAGCTATTTCAAGCATAGTTTCTGTCCAATAATTTAAATATTCGTAATTTATCATATCTTAGTCTGTTTCGGGTCCTGAATCCCATGTATTTGTGTAGTCATAATTATATACTCTTTCTAGTTCGTCATTATTATAGGCTTCTTCTAGTTCTTCTAGTTCTTCACTCCATTCTTGGTTAATTATTTCGGTTAAAACTAGATTTTCATATTCTTGAATCTGATTCCATATACTTTTTTCTAATTTCAGGTTCGGTTATCTTTCTAAGTATATAAAAAATTAATATCTTATAATTATCTGCCATTTCGTCTAGTAGGTATGTTATCATTATTTCATATATCGCTATTATTCTTATGATATTCCTTCTAATCTTCTTACTTTACTATCATATTCATCATATAATAATAAGATATAAAGAACAATTTTTCTGGTCACTACCATGGCCCTTTGCTCTAATCATTTACCCTAGGAATGTCCTCAACTGCGGTACTCCCCTAAACGGCATCTCCTCGCCTCACCGGTTTCCCATTAAGAGTGACTTAGCCTAGGTTTAATTTTAGCATACTTCCATGGCAAACTTGCTCAAATTATTCTTTATAGCATTACTATAACATGATGAAAACTATAGTATTATAAGATGATTATCAGGAATATAAGAATTTAGCTATGCATAATCATAAATGATTTTACCTGACTTTGTATCTCCTTTGAGTTCGACATATTTTGTTGAATCTTATAGCTTGTTTGAGAGATTGTTTATGAAAGAAAGAATTTTTATTGATTTCTAATTTTTCGATATAAAGAGAGAATTCTCTTTTTTCCGATATCTTTACATCTTTCTACTTGCTCGTTTATATAGAGGAGTAAGATGACTCTTACTATTCACATGACCTTTACTATTCATTAGCCTTTACTATTCATGAATAGTAACTTGACTCTTACTATTTACGACTATGACTTCTTCGACTCTGACTTTTTTACATAAAAAACAAAGAACTTTACATGAAGAAAAGTAAATATTTCTTTTACATCATTATCCGCTTTATCTTTTTTCTCTTTATGTTTCTTTCTGCTTTATCTTCTTTGTATCTTGTCGGCCGCTTGGTCTTCTTTTGATCATTTATGTCTCTTTCTTCTTTTTCTTTACGACTTTCTCGTCTTTTCTCTTTGTCTTCTTTTGATCATTTCTTCTTTAATTATTCTAACTGGACTTCTGGAATTACATTATCTTCTCCGTGACATTTCGAACATAAATGATCTGGATATTTCTGGTTGATTATTATGCAGTATCTTCCTAGTAAATCTTCTGAGATAAATCCTTTCCTTAATGCTCTGGTTGTAGGTTGTCTTTCTGGATTTAATAGAGACATAATCCATTTTTGGATTTCTTCGATATCCGATTGTCGTTGTTCCTTTGAATTTGAATATATTAATAACTGGTCTCTTGAATAATAACTCCAAATAGCATTTCCGTTTAGATAATTATGTGCTAGCTCATTGATGATTGTAGATATTCCAATAATCCTTTTGTTTGCATAAAAGTTGGGTATTTCGCATTTAGGTATTTCTTGTTGTTGTCCTATCTCTTCTGGTATAAGCATATCTTTTGTGAGTCCTATCTTGATTACTTGTATGACTGGTTTTATTTCGTCATACAATATTTCTGCTGGTGCGGTATAGAATTTTATAAAGAATAGGTTTCCTTTTGTAACTCTTTTGAAATTTATAAATGCCTTGTATAATTCTGGTATGGTTGATATCTCCTCTCCATCATATGTGTATACTGTACTCAATAGTCCATAACTATAGCATGTTTTTACTAGGTTGGCATTTGTTTTTGGTTGTGCTATTAGCCTATTGTATCCTTGTAGCTTTTAGGTTATAAAGTCTTGGGTTGGTTCTCTGGTAGTTTTCGATCTTGGATTGAGGTTTAGATATGTCTGTATTTTGTGAATATTTTCTATATATGATCTGGTTATATGATTGTAAGCTTTCTTTTCTTGGTTTAGTGTAACACCCCGCCGAACACACAGCAGCGGCGATGACGGCCGTGCCACCGAACACACAACAGTGACACGCAGCCTAAGGAATTGTTACCCTTGGGCATAGGAGCATTCCACGCATAGCTGCAGCTATTGGGAATCGAACCTAAGACCCAAGGCTTTTCAGGGATTTTACTCCCTCACCTCTCACCAATTGAGCTGTAAGAGGTTTCCATCGGTATTTGGGTATTGTAGGCAACTGCACTAAATAAAGAATGTTATTGTGGTCATATGAGTAAAGTGATGCGAAGTGTAAATTCAACAAAGTTATGCATTAGTGTTTGGGTACAACATGTGGAGATTGATATGGTGGTCGAATGATGGAAACAGACTTGGCAGGAAATTCAGGGTGTTGGAATTTGGCCTAATGGCTTATTCGCTTGAATAAAGAATTATATAGCTAATGTGCTCAACTAAGTAGTGGTAGCACGGGAAGGTGTGCGATGTGTTAAACAAGTTATTTGAGACTACATCATTGTAGTTCTCAGCACGTTCGTGGACGAACGTATGTTTAAGTGGGGGAGATTGTAACGACCCGACCAGTCGTTTTGAGCCTCGACGCGTCATTCAGTAGATTGAGGCCATGAATAGCTTCATCTCAGGTATATTGACTTGTGTGTATGGTCAGAATTAAAATTCAGGAAGTTTGGAGTCAAATCTAATTAGAAATTCTCATTTTGAAAGCTTAAAGTTGAAGAAATGAACTAGGATTGGAATTTTGAGTAAATGACCTCGGAATTGGGATCTAAATGTTCCAGCATGCTCGTATGATGATTTTGAACTTGGGCGTATGTCCGGATTTGGTTTTTGATAACCCGTGAGCATTTCGGCGTATATGGTGGAAGTTAGTATTTTAGAAAATTTCATAAATTTGGGTGGGAAGGCATTTCAGAGTTATAGATGTCCATTTGAGATTCAGAGTTTGGGAATAGATCCGTATGGTGATTTTGGAGTTGGGAAAGCGATCGGAAGTGAATTCGGATGTCCGGAGGTCATTTTGAAGTCATTTGGCTAAATATAGGAATTTGAAGGTTTATGAGAACATTCTACCGGAAGTGAAAATTTTGATATCGGGGTCAGAATGCGATTCCGAAAGTTGGTACAAGTCCGTAATGTCGAATGTGACTTGTGTGCAAACTTTGAGTCAATTCAGATCGATTTTGGTAGGAAAGGGGACAATTAATCTCTTTAAGGAAAGCTTAACTTGGAAAAGTCAACCCAACGTTGACTTATGAGTTAGAGGGCTCGGAACTGAATTCCGATGATTCGGTTAGTTTTGGGGGATGATTTAAGACTTAGGAGCGCAATCGGAAGTAATTTTGGAGGTCCGGTGAAGAAGTTAGCCTATTTTGGCGAAGTTGGAATTTTGGCGGAATCCGATCGATAGGTGATATTTTGATCCGGGAGTCGGAATGGAATTCCGACAGTTGCAATAGCTTCGTTAGGTGATTTTGGATATGTACGCAAATTTTCAGGTTATCCGGACATCGTTTGGTCTGGTTTTTGATCGAAAGTGTATTTTCGGAAGTTTTTGGAAACTTAGGCCTTGATTTGATGAAAATTGATGATTTTGATGTTATTTCAGCGATTTGATCACTCGAGTGAGTTCGTGTGCTGTTTTAGAGTCAATGTGCATATTTGATTTGGATCCCCGAGGACTCGGGTGTGTTTCGGAGGTGTCTTGGAATAAATCCGGACTTAGAAAATGGGCAGAAATTGCTGAAAAATCTGCTGTGAACAGTGCACATGAACAGTGCACTGAACAGTGCCCGTGAACACTCCGTGAATAGTATCATGAACAGTAACCGTGAATAGTGCCGGACAAAATATATTTGAGGTCCGAAAATATATTGCCATTTTTGACGATTTGGAGCTCGGATATGGCGATTTTTCGAGGGATTTTTGGAGAAAACAACGGGGTAAGTGTTTAATTTAAGAATTTTTGTTGAAAAGGGTAGAAAACCCTCTTGGATAGAAATAGTGATTTAAGGGGTCAAATGAACTCCAATTTTTGTGAATTTGGTATGTACGGACTCGTGGCGAGACGAGGATTCCGAAAATATGAATTTCGAAATTTTTCGAGATGTGGGCCCGGGGTCAATTTTCACTATTCCGGGCAGAATGTTGTAAAAATTATATTTAGCCTTATGAACTAGTTTGTTAAGTAAAATTGATGATATTAAGTCAATTGTGTATAGATACGATTGGATTGGAGCTGAATTTGAAAGGAAAAGGCATTGCTACGGATTGAGTTGTTCGTAAACATTCGAGGTAAGTGTTTGTTCTATCCTAGCTTGAGGGAATAGGATTATGTGCTATGTGCTAATGTGATCGAGTGCGGTGTATGGGCTGTGGTGACGAGCATCCATACACTGGCGTCTAGCATGACCGTGAGTCGTTGTTAATACTTGTTGTGAGACATATTTGAAGATAAATTGTTGAAACCTTGCCGGGTTGTAGAATTGCTATTGTTCTCCCTTGCCGGGACTTGTTGTGAAATGAGATATTGATTCCCTTGCCGGGACTTTGTTGAAATGATTATTGTGTCCCTTGCAGGGATGGTTCACGATTTGTTGTTTTCATTCTTTGCCCTTAACTGTGATTGTTATTTGGGTGAGGAAGAGTGATAATGCACGAAGGGTGATGCCGTGCCTTGATTTATTGTTTATGCACGAAGGTTAATGTCGTGCCTTGATTTATTGATTATGCACGAAGGTTAATGTCGTGCCTTGTTATTGATTATGCACGAAGGTTAATGCCGTGCCATGTTTTATTGATTATGCACGAAGGATCATGCCGTGCCTTGTTATTGAACCATGTACGAAGGATCATGCCGTACCATGGATGTGAGGATGAGAGTAAAAGCACGAAGGGTGATGCCGTGCACTTTGTTTGCTTATTTAGTGAGGATGAGAGTAAAAGCACGAAGGGTGATGCCGTGCAACTATTTGCCATTGCTTGACTTGATATTTCCTTGTTGAGTTGTTACTTGATTATTTATCGTTATCTTGTGGTATACATATATATAGAACTGCACAGGTTTATGTGGGTGTCTGGTCCTAGGCTTGTCACTACTTCGCCGGGATAGGCCAGGCACTTACCGGCACATAGGGTCGGTTGTGCTGATACTGCACTTCTGTGCGTTTTTGCACAGGTCCAAGTTTCGATCAGGAGCAGCAACAATAGATCTTTTGTGTGGGAGTTGATCATATTTGAGACCGAGGTAGCTTGCAGGCGTCCGCAGGCCCGTCGTCTCTTCCTTTACTTATGTCACTAGTTGTAGTCTCTTTGTTCCGAGACAAACAGATTATGTTATTTTCTTTCAGACTTTTATGTGTAGTATTCAATAGTAGTTCGTGAGTTGGTGACTCCACGTCTTGGGTAGAGGATTTCAGTATCAGTTACCTTGAAACTACTTATTTCTATTTTTATAAAGTCTTCCACACTTGTTTAATTAAGATTATGATTTTGGTTGTTAAATTGAGTATGAAATATTGTTAAAAATAGGATAGTGTGAGTAAAGTGGCTTGCCTTGCTATCACGAGTAGGCGCCATCACGATCCTGATGTTGAGAAAAAAATCCGGGTCGTGACATTTAGGCTTTCTAAATATGATGTCATTTGTAGAGGTACGAATAATGGGTCTTTTGGTATTTTGGGTATGTATGGTTTGTCAAATATTTTGTTCATGTTCGTATTTCTAACTCCTTTCTTTGTAAATGAGCTTCCTGCAACTGTATCAAAACACATGTTATGGGTTTTAAGGTGTTTCCCAACGTCACCTTGTAGCTCTGGGATTTTATAGTCTTCCGATTGACTTATATCCGCATCTTTAGAGTCATGTTGCTGACTTAGATTTTTGGCATCTTCTAGCTTTTGTATTCTTGTTCCCATATTATCCATTTGAGAGGATAATTTCTCAAGGATTGAGATCATATCTTTTGTTGTATCTATTTCTTCAGTTTGTGTAGCTTTGTCTTGATAGGTAGTCTGCAGTCATATCTGTCACGACCCAAATCCGGTCGTGATGGCGCCCAACAATCAAGCTAGGCCAGCCAGACCAACAATTTAATTATCACAAAATACCAGTCCCCAAATGGACAACCCAAGAAGAATATATGAGTTTAAGAACTCCAATAATAATAATACTGAACAAAATACTGACAGTCCCAAACATCCGGAGTCACAAGTCTAGAGCCTCTAACAAACCCAACAGGAATAGAGAGTACTCTATAGAAATACTCAAGTCTAAATACAAAATACAAAATAACAACTGGAAAGGAGAGGAGAAGCTAGGTTCTGCGAACGTAGGCGGCTACCTCAGCAACTCGATATAACACTGATATAGGCTGGAGTGTTTGTCTAATCCTCCTGTGTACCTGAATCTGCACACAAAGGTGCGAGGAGTAGGGGTGAGTACTAAGTACTCAATGAGTAACAAATATATATAATTAGCTGACAGTAAGAAATCCACAGAATACCACATAATGAAGCTAAACTACGGTTCGAATCTCCTACGAACTAGCATCAACAATACAATACAGCTACCACAAAGTAGTTCAACAAATACAGGATGCAATGCAATGCACATAACCGCTACGGCGTATAGCCCGATCCAATTTAACGTCGACGGCGCTCACCGGGGGTGTGTACAGACTCCGGAGGGGCTCCTACGGCCCAAGCGCAATGCTGCTGCGGCGTGCGGCCCGATCCTCATATCAACCATCTGCGGCGTGCGGCCCGATCCCATGCTCGGTCCACGATAAGCAAATAAGTCACAAAACGAGTTCATTTTTCTTACTTCCGGTTTCCGGTTCATAATTTATGAAAAATACTTTAACTTTATTAAATTTGCAAAAGCCGGTAACTTAGCATTTCAAAAGGTGATTTCAATTTCCAGGACTGAGATCAGTGATTTAAGCAATTATAGCTATCACATAAATATTGTCCTCTAAGGACGCTACGGATCGGCACAAGGCCCCAAACAAGGCTTACATCCCACAATTATATCAAATACAGTGTATTTCCAACACTAACAACATATTATTCACATCCGGGATGGACCAAGTCTCAATCCCTAGTCACAATCAATCCCGCACCTGCCACGGTGTGCGAGCCACGCCCTACTAGCGTCACAATGTGCTAAGCGGGGGTTTCGAACCCTCAGGGCTACTATATACACAAACTACTCACCTCTAGCCGGTCGTAGACTCGTCCGCGATGCCTTTTCCTTTGAATTTAGCTCCCTCGTGCGTAGAATCTAGTCAAATCACAATAATTATATCAAATACGGGCCAAAGAATCATAACCCACTTCAATTTACATGAAATTCGCATAAATACACCAAGTTGGTAAAACCCGACTTTCGGTACGCTTCTCGAAAAATTACGAAAGTCACATATTCGGAACCCTCATCTCAATTCGAGTCTAAGCATATCAATTTTACCAAATTCGAACTCCATTTGCTCATTCAAAACCTTGATTTTCTAAAGTTCAAGCCTAGGGTTAAATCTTCCATGAATCACCCCAAATTCTTCCATTTTCATGATATAATTGCATAATAATACCTATACTAATCATAGTTTAAGTCCATAGTTGCTTACCTGATGATTTCCCTTGAGTTTCTCTTCAAAATCGCCCAAATCGCCTCTAAAGCCGAGACCCAAATGTGTGAAATGGTTCTGAAATTTTCTAACTTCTGATACACTTAACTCACTGCGATTTTCGCTTCTGCGATACATGGACCGCTTCTGCGGGTCCACTTATACGGAAGGTCTTCCGCTCCCGCGGAATGTTCCGCTTCCGCGACCAAGAGTCCGCTCCAGCAGACTCGCCTATGCGATCCAACATCCGCTTCTGCGGATTTCCCCATCACACCTCAAGAGCGCTTCTGCGATCGACCTCTCCCACCAGCGAAGCCGCCCCTGCGGACCAGGCTCCGCTTCAGCGGTCGACTCCGCTGCTGCGCCTCATTATCCGCTCCTGCGGAGTCCTGCGCTCCCATTTCCGCAGGAGCGAAAACAACAGAAGCAGTGCACCAGTTCTGCAATTTTTCATATTTTCTCTCGTTTGGCCATCCGAAAACACCCCGAGGCCCCCGGGACCTCATTCAAACACACCAACACATCCTAATTCCTTATTCGAACTTGTTCCAATCATAAAAACACCATCCTAAACATCAAAATCACCAATTTCCCACGGATTCAAGCCTAAATTTCTTAAAACTTTCCGAATTACACATTCGATCAAAAACCCGATCAAACGACGCCCGAATGACCTGAAATTTTGCAGGCACATCCAAAATCACCTAACGGAGCTACTGCAACTGTCGGAATTCCATTCCGACTCCTGGATCAAAATATCACCTACCATCCGGTTTTCGCCAAAATTCAACCTTCGCCAATTCAAGCCTAAACTACACCGGACCTCCGAATTCAATTCCGATTGTTCTCCTAAGTCATAAATGATCCCCCGGAACTAGTCGAATCATCAGAATCCGATTCCGAGCACTCTAAATCAATAGTCAACTCTTGGTTGACTTTCCATATTCAAGCTTCCTTCAAACATGCTATTTGTTTCATTTTTAAGCCAAATCACTCCTAACTCACCCAATATATTCTAATACTGATTTAAAAGCATAATATATGTAAATGCAAGGTAACGGGGTGGTAATTCCCGTAACGACGGGCCGGGTCGTTACATTCTCCCCAACTTAAACAAACGCTCGTCCGCGAGCGGGTTAAGAAACATACCCGGAGCATCAAACAAGTGTGGATATCTGCTCTGCATTTCCTGCTCGGTCTCCCAAGTTGCTTCCTCCACGGGACGACCTCTCCACTGCACTTTTACTGAAGCTATGTCCTTAGATCTCAGTTTACGAACCTGTCGACCTAAAATGGTTACCGGTTCCACATCATAAGTCAAATCCTCATCTAGCCGTATCGTGCTAAAGTCTAACACATGAGACGGGTCTCCGACATACTTCCGGAGCATAGATACATGGAACACCGGGTGAACTCCCGACAAGCTGGGTGGCAAAGCAAGCATATAAGCCACCTCCCCAACTTTCCTAAGCACCTCAAAAGGTCCAATAAACCTTGGGCTCAACTTCCCTTTTTTCCAAACCTCATAACACCCTTCATAGGCGAAACCTTCAGCAACACCTTCTCACCTACTGAATAAGACACATCTCGGACCTTCCGGTCCGCATAACTCTTCTGACGCGACTGAGCTGTGCGAAGTCTCTCCTGAATCACCTTTACCTTGTCTAAGGCATCTTGGACTAACTCTGTCCCCAATAACCTAGCCTCGCCGGGCTCGAACCAACCGATTGGAGACCTACACCGTCTCCCATATAAAGCTTCATACGGTGCCATCTTAATGCTGGACTGATAGCTATTATTATAAGCAAACTCCGCCAAAGGCAAATAATCAGCCCACGAACCACCGAAATCAATGACACAAGCACGCAACATGTCCTCCAATATCTGAATAGTACGCTCAGACTGCCCATCCGTCTGTGGATGAAATGTTGTGCTCAATTCTACCTGTGAACCCAATTCTCGCTGAAATGCCCTCCAGAACTGAGAAGTGAACTGGGTACCTCTGTCTGATATAATAGAAATGGGAACTCCATGCAATCTCACTATCTCACGGATGAATATCTGCCAACCGCTCTGAGGAATAAGTAGTACACACTGGGATGAAGTGAGCTGACTTGGTCAACCTATCCACCACCACCCAAACCGAATCAAACTTCCTCGCTGTCCGAGGGAGTCCACTAACAAAGTCCATAGTAATCCTTTCCCACTTCCACTCAGGAATATCAATACGCTGGAACACACCACCAGGTCTCTGATGCTCATACTTGACTTGCTGACAGTTTAGACACCGAGCCACATGGCTCACAATATCTTTCTTCATCTTTCTCCACCAGTAATGCTGCTTCATATCCTGGTACATCTTTGCGGCTCCTGGATGAATAGAATACCGCAAGCTATGGGCCTCCTCCAATATCAACTCACGAAGGCCATCAACATTGGGCACGCATATCCGGCCCTGCATCCGCAATACACCCTCACTATCAATAGTGACATCTCTAGCATCATCATGTTGAACTCTGTCCCTAAGGACAAGTAAGTGTGGATCATCATACTGGCGCTCTCGAATACGATCATATAAAGAAGAACGAGCTACTACACAAGCCATCACCCGACCGGGCTCAGAAATATCCAGCCTCACCATCTGATTAGCTAACGCCTGAACATCAACTGCTAGGGGTCTCTCCCCAACTGGAATATACGCCAAACTGCCCATACTAATAGCCTTCCGGCTCAATGCATCAGCCACTACATTGGCTTTCCCGGGATGATACAAGATAGTAATATCATAGTCTTTAAGCAATTCAAGCCATCTCCGCTGCCTCAAATTTAGATCTTTCTGCTTAAACAAATGCCTGAAGGCTGCGGTGGTCTGTATATACATCACAAGATACACCATATAGGTAATGCCTCCAAATCTTCAAGGCATGAACAATAGCGGCTAACTCCAAATCATGAACAGGGTAGTTCTTCTCGTGGGGCTTTAGCTGACGAGAAGCATATGCAATAACTCTACCCTCCTGCATCAACACACAACCGAGTCCAACTCTAGAAGCATCACAATACACCGTATATGACCCCGAAGCTGATGGTAACACAAGTACTGGGGCGGTGGTCAAAGCCTCCTTGAGCTTCTGAAAGCTCTCCTCACATTCATCGGACCACACAAATGGAGCATTCTTCTGTGTCAACTTAGTCAACGGTGAAGCAATAGATGAGAAACCATGAACAAACCGGCGATAATAGCCTGCCAAGCCGAGAAAACTCCGAATCTCTGTAGCTGAGGAAGGTCTGGGCCAATTCTGCACTGCCTCAACCTTCCGTGGATCAACCCGAATACCATCACTAGACACTATATGTCCCAGAAAACCGACAGTATCAAGCCAGAACTCACACTTAGTGAATTTCGCATAAAGTTTCTCTTCTCTCAACCTCTGCAATGCCACACTCAAATGCTGTGCATGCTCCTCCTGACTGCGTGAATATACCAGAATATCATCAATAAACACAATCACAAAAGAATCCAGGTACGGCCGAAATACACTATTCATCAAGTGCATGAATGCAGCTGGGGCATTAGTCAACCCGAAAGACATCACCAGGGAACTCGTAGTGCCCATATCGCGTCCTGAACGCTGTCTTCATAATATCTGAGTCCCTGATCTTCAACCGATGATAGCCCGATCGAAGATCAATCTTAGAAAATACACTAGCTCCCTGGAGCTGATCAAATAGGTCCTCAATACGAGGCAATGGGTATTTATTCTTCACTGTTACCTTGTTCAGCTGCCCGTAATCAATGCACATTCTCATTGTGCCATCTTTCTTCTTCACGAACAACACCGGTGCACCCCAACGTGACACACTCGGACGAATGAAACCCTTATCTAAGAGTTCTTGGAGGTACATATTTCTATAGAAAGAGAGTAGAGAACTGCTGCCATGTGAGAGGTGCTGCTCCTGCAGGCCTACGCCTCTCAAACTCTTCCCACCAATCGAATGCGGGACCAGTGAACTGAAAGGTAGTAAATGAAACTCCGCTGGACTCAAGAATACCAGCCGTCCGCAACATCTTTTGACACTTATCCAAGAAATCCTGGGCATCCTCGCCCTCAACGCCACTGAAAAGAGGTGGCTGAAGTCTACCAAATCTCTCAAGACGACGCTGCTCGTCGTCGGGCATAACCTGAAACATATGCTCTGGAGCTGGAGCTGGTGCAGCTGGAGAAATAACCGGTGCAACCACCTGAGCGGGGACCGCCTCTGGCGTCTGAAGTCCCTAAACAACCGGGTCAGGTGTGCGAGCTGCAGGGGTCTGCTGACCACCCCCTGTCTGAGATGTCGCTGCAGTAGCAGTAGCTGAAACTATCTGAGCCAAACCGGAACACACCGATAATATCTGAGCAAGAGTCTCCTGAAGACCAGAAATAGCAATAGATACAGTCTGGCCCTGAACTGGGGCTGCTGGAGCATCAACCACTGGGGGCTTCTCCTAAACTGGTACAACGGGCGGGTCAGCTGGCACTGCCTCAGCTGCCCTACCTCTACCTCTAATACGACCGCGCCCACGGCCTCTAACAGGTGGCAATGGAGGTCGTCCACCTCGTTCTGATGCTCGTGTTCTCGCCATCTACGAGAGAATAGAGTATAGAAGTTCAGTTTTCAGGATAACAAGATCGCACGACAGAGTTCAAGAAAAGTGAAGTATTTCCTAAAGGTTCGCAGCCTCCCGAGGATAAGTACAGGCGTCCCCGTACCGATCCACAAGACTCTACTAACCGGCTCAAGACTCATGAGGCCTAGTAAACCTAGGCTCTGATACCAACTTGTCACAACCCCGAATCTGGTCGTGATGGCGCCCAGCACATTGCTAAGACAGCCTGACCAATCAATAACAATAACGGAGCTAGAAGCTCTCTTTAGCCCATTTAAGCATATCAATTTACGAAGCAACATCGATACATATAACGATAACGGGGAACCAAGTCCCAAAATATACCAACTCCCGTAGACCGAAGGGTCAAGAGTCATGAGCCTCTACTGGACATAAGTGTATAATGGTTTACAAGATACCAAGTACGAAAAGAAACATCAATACATAATCAAAAGACAGTAAGAAGGAATATCGGGTCCTGCAGACTCTGCAGCTACCTCGAATATCCTACAGATGTCGCCTCGAACAGCTACCGGATCACTGCTGAGAGGTACCTGGATCTGCACACAAGGTGCAGGGAGTAAAATGAGTACTGTTAGACTCAGTGGTAATAAACAAGGGTAAGACAGCGCGGATAAGAAATCCGCAATAAAGCACTATGTAAAGCTATAATCAAATACCCTGTCACAGAATCAATATCGACTGTACCCGTACCAACAAGTACCAGCAAAAACAGTATAACATCTATCAGATGTAGCTAAATGCAATGCAATGCATGATATGACCGCTACGATGCGTAGCCCGATCCAGTTTGGGTACCCGTGCTCATTGTGGGGGTTCGGACTCCGGAGGGGCTCCTACGGCCCAAGCACAATATCACTGCGGTGTGCAGTCCGATCCAACATATATACCGCTGCGGCGTGCAGCCCGATCCACTACCAGTCAGCTAATATGCAATCACAGCCTCGCAGGCTCAAAAGTAGTTTTGAAAACATCTTTTGTCATTTTTCAGTTGAGAACAGAAATATCAAGTTCCACAGATTGGAAATAACATGATAACAGAAATAGCTGCGGACTAGTAGTAAACTAGCATGTCAATATGATAAGACAATGATAACGATCCTCGCGGGATCCAATAAGTGGCTCACGGCCCACAAGTATACTCAACCGCCCAAGAAGGGGGTTCCTCGGCTCAAGAGTGGCCATTATCACAATATATAATATGCAACCATCCGAGAAGGAGGTTCGACGGCTCAAGAATAGCCAATGTCATAACACAGTGCTAACAAGTCGGACTAAGCCATAGTCCCCAATCACAATCGACCCCGCACTCACATGAGAGTACGTGTCTCGCCGCTATACAGTGTCACAAAGTGGTATACCGGGGTTTCGAACCCGCTGGTCATCACCCACATCTATTACTCACCTAAATTCAGCGCGACGACCACTCCGCAATGCCCTTTCCACGAGAATCAAGCTCCGCACGCGTAGAATCTGATCAAATACAGTAGAAATACAATAAATTAGGCCAATGGGACGACACCCAATCAATACAACTCGATTTACACCAAAAATTCACAAAGTTGCCAAAACCCGACTTCGGTACACTTCTCGAAAAATTACAAAAGTCACATATTCGGAATCCCCATCTCGATACGAGTCTAGGCATATAAGATTTACCAAAATCGGACTCCATTTGCCCACTCAAATCAGTGTTTTTCTTCAATTTTGGCCTAGGACTCAAACCCACCTTTAATCTTCCATTTACAGAGAATTAACCAAGGATTTCATGTTAAAATGATGTAATTAAGCCACAAAACTTACCTCCGACGAAACCCCGATGATTTCCCTGCAATCTCCCGTCAATACCTTCTCTTGGAACTCAAAAATGGAGGTTTTGGGTGTTAAACCCGCGACTGGTTCTGTTCTGTAATTAAACTCACTGCCAGTCAAATCTCTTCATCGCGTTCGCAATGCCTCTCACGCGAACGCGATGCCTTATTCTAGTCCTTCATGGCGAACGCGACACACCGTCACGCGTCCGCGAAGACCATTCTCCCCCAACCCGTACTTTTCCTCTACGCGAACGCGACATACTTCACGCGTTCGCGATGCCTTATGAATTCTTTATACGCGAACGCGACCCAGACCATCACGAATGCGATGCTTCCCAGCTTCCTCTTACGCGAACGTGGCACCACCCCCCGCGAACGCGAAGGCTAAAATTTTGCCCAGTGATCTGCAATTTACAGCAGACCATTTCTTGATTCAAAGTGCCAGATGATGGTCCGGATTCACCCCGAGGCCCCCGGGACCCCAACGAAAACCACCAACATACCCCAAAACACGATACGAACTTGTTCCAATCATAAAAACACCATCCTAAACATCAAAATCACCAATTACACACGGATTCAAGCCTAAGTTTCTTCAAAACTTCCGAATTGCACATTCCATAAAAAACCCGACCAAACGACGTCCGAATGACCTGAAATTTTGCAGGCACATCCAAAATCACCTAACGGAGCTACTGCAACTGTCGGAATTCCATTCCGACCCCCGGATCAAAATCTCACCTACAGTTCGGATTTCGCCAAAGTTCAACCTTAGCCAATTCAAGCCTATTTCTACAACGGGCCTCCAAATTCAATTTCGATTGCTCTCCTAAGTCACAAATCACCTCCCGGAACAAACCGAATCATCAGAATTCGATTCCGAGCCCTCTAATTAAATAGTCAACTCCGGGTTGACTTTCCTTATTCAAGTTTCCTTCAAAAAGGCTATATGCCTCATTTTCAATCCATTTCAGTCCTAACTCACCCGATAGACTCTAACACTAATATAAAATCATAAAACATGTAATTAAAACATAACGGGGTGGTAATTCCCATGACGACGGGCCGGGTCGTCACAGATTCTCTTGAAAACTTGATCTTGAATCTTAGCTGATTTGCTGTAGACCTCGATCTGAAACTTGATGCTCAACAAGTTGTACGTGCTTGTTTATTTCTGTGACATTGAGTGAAACGGAGTCAGCGGAGCTTGTTACTTCAATCATCTTCTGAGCAATCCGCGCCTTTGTTTACTCCAACGTTTGAAATCTTTTTTTTTGGTTCTTTTCTTCTTTTCTTCACTCTGGATTGATGTCCCATTTGTAGGTTATCTCGATCCTTGCGTCCCGAGGTCAAACCTATTTAGACAACAAAACAAACAAACGAACAAAAATTTTCTGCCCCAGTTTTGCTAGGAAAATTTTGTGAGTTAGTTGTGACACAGAAAGTGATTAAAAAGACTTCTTTGGGTAAGAAAATCACAGTTTCACAAATAAACGTTCCACGGCTTCTTGGCCGGGGCTTTGAAGAAGAGTTTCACGGCTTTCTGGCCGGAATTCAAACAATGTCTAACGGTTTTTGGCCGCTAGACCCTCGGTTTTTGGCCGGGGATAAAATAAATGGCTCCGCAGTTTTCTGACTGGGAGATCCTCGGTTTTCTAACCGGGGATAAATGTTTCCCGGCTTTTTGGCCGGAATTCAAACAATGTCTAACGGTTTCTTGGCCGCAAGACCCTCGGTTTTTTGGTCGGGGTTAAAGTAAATGGCTCCGCAGTTTTCTGACTGGGAGATCCTCGGTTTTTTAACCGGGGATAAAAGTTTTACGGCTTTCTGGCCGGAATTCAAACAATGTCTAATGGTTTTTTGGCCGTCAGACCCTCGGTTTTTTGGCCGGGGTTAAAGTAAATGGCTCTGCAGTTTTCTGACTGGGAGATCCTCGGTTTTCTGACCGGGGATAAAAATTTCACGGCTTTCTCGCCGGAAAGACCCTCGTTTTTTTCTGACCGGGGTCCAAACAGATATTGGACTGATATGATTTGATTCTCTTTTTTGGAGTTTTCATTTTCTTTTCTTTTATTCTTCCTTTTGGGCCTTCTTTTAGGCTTTCTTTTTAACCATCGACAAATGCATAAGATAAAGCTCTAAAAGGAAACTTCCCTTTTTGTGTGTTTTCCTTGTTCCAAAGCCGATAAAAGTTTCACGGCTTTCTGGCCGGAATTCAAACAATGTCTAATGGTTTTTTGGCCGTCAGACCCTCGGTTTTTTGGCCGGGGTTAAAGTAAATGGCTCCGCAGTTTTCTGACTGGGAGATCCCCGGTTTTCTGACCGGGGATAAGCGTTTCACGGCTTTTTGGCCGGAATTCAAACAATGCCTAACGGTTTTTTGGCCGTCAGACCCTCGGTTTTTTGGCCGGGGTTAAAGTAAATGGCTCCGCAGTTTTCTGACTGGGAGATCCTCGGTTTTCTGACCGGGGATTTTGAAAGAAAGTTTTCACGGCTTTCTGGCCGGAATTCAAAATAATGTTTCGCGGCTTTTTGGCCGGAAAGACCCTCGGTTTTTCTGACCGGGGTCCAAACGGATATTGGACTAACATGATTTGATTTTCTTTTTGGAGTTTTCATTTTCTTTTCTTTTATTCTTCCTTTTGGGCCTTCTTTTAGGTTTTTTTTTTACCATCAACAAATTGCATAAGATAAAGCTTTTGAAAAGAAACTTCCCTTTTATGCGCTTTCCTTGTTCCAGAGCCATTTCAATGCTTGCGTACTTCACTCCTTTGGGTTGTACCTTCTTCTTGCACAATTAAATAGACCTGCTTTCAACAAAGAACATTTTATTAGTTGAAAAAGTGGTTGACTTTGTGGCCTTGATTATCTTCATGGCTTGATCCTTGTCTCATTTCCATTAA
>JASVEL010006309.1:0-45857 GCA_032618575.1 Nicotiana noctiflora | reverse complement strand
TAATTATCATATTTGGGCTTCATGCCGATTAGTTGAATCCTTCGGGGATTAGTATCATTGTCTTGATAACACCATACATATTTTTATCTAAATTTAAGGTTTTAAATGGTATTTTTGCTATTCAGCATTCTTATAAGGTTATGAAAAACTTGAACAAGGTCTTAATAATATTTTAGCTGTGAGCTAATGTGATATTGTTGCCCGTAGGGCTTTCTTGATTATTTGTTAGACTGATTGGGCCAAGGGCCATATGTTAGGGCATGACATTTCATGTGAGCATATGCATACACATGCATGGATAGGACTGCACGCCGCAGTGGTATACGGATCGGGCTGCGCGCCGCAGCAGGTGTGATATTAATATTGTGCTTGGGCTGTAGGAGCCCCTCCGGAGTCTGAACCCCCACAGTGAGCACGGGTACCCAAATTGGATCGGGCTACACGCCGTAGCGGTCATATGCGTTGCATGGCATACATACATTGGTTTATGTGTACTACGTGGCATAACATTCAGCACTCATACATTACCGGCACACATGCATTAGTTGCCTTATTGACTAGATCTCCTGGTGTAAATTGATAAGGAGTGCTGAGCCCGAGGGGCTGATTTGAGTGCGGACTTGCACTGCTTGAGATTGTATCCAGGTATTGGTATATTATTATGAAAGAAAGTAGCTAAAAATTTAGATTTTTAATAATCTACTCACATATGCTGGAAAGGGATAAAAAGATAGTTCTATATTGTGTAGCATGAGATAGTGTTTATCGTGGTTTTCTTCCCTTCAGCATTATTTACTTTTATTACTGCTGAGTTGGAAGTACTCACACCCGACTCCCTGCACCTTGTGTGCAGATTCAGGTACATCACAGCAGGGCTGATTCTATTGCGGCTCGGGAGTGCTTTTGGACAGTCGAGGTAGCTGCCAGCGTTCGCAGGACCTGATTCTCCAGTTTGTCTGTATTTTTGTTCTGATCATCCCACACTTGTGCACGGTTATATTCACTATTTACACTTTGTATACTCTGTAGAGGCTCATGACTCTTGACCCTTCGGTCTATGGGAGTTGGCACGTGTTGGGACTTGGTTCCCTGTTTTTAATATATCTATCACTGTTATGCTTAAATTGGATAAAGATAGAAGAGACAACGGGTCATGCGGACGCCTGCAAGGCTACCTCGTAGTCTCAGTAGCCGGAATATCCACAATCGCTACTGCCGCTGCTGCTATCCGTAACCTGTATCTGCGCAAAAAGAGCGTAGAGTGTAGTATCGGCACAACCGACCCCATGTGCTGGTAAGTGCCTGGCCTATCCCAGCGAAATAGTGACGAGACTAAGGCCAGTCACCCACATAAACATGTACAGTTGCAATATATATATATATATATACAAAACATTTATCAGGAAAGACTCTGCTCTGAAATAACAGTCGATAACTCATAATATCTAGAGTAATCTAGTCAACAGAATAAATCTTACTTTCATGTCTAAATTCCTTTTTCATTTCATATCTCGTGGTAGGCGTACCACCCGCTCCCAACTGTAACAGTAAATTATATCTTGTGGTAGGCATACCACCCGCTCCCAATTGTATCAATAAGTTATATCTTGTGGTAGGCGTACCACCCGCTCCCAATTGTATCAATAATTTATACCTTGTGGTAGGCGTACCACCCGCTCCCAAATATATCAATAATTTATACCTTGTGGTAGGCGTACCACCCGCTCCCAAATATATCAACAGGCTACCGGCAACTATGGCCAATGCCAAGATTTTAAATCACTTTGTGGTCGGCGTGCCACACGATCCCATTTCTTATCATATAAGTGGTCGGCGCGCCACACGATCCCAATTCATAAATATATATATTACCGGTATTTAACCAATAATTTCTGTATCAACAATATTTATAATTACCGGTTTTGAACCAATAATTGATAAGAATTCAACAATTTATCTCTGGTTACCGGTGTGACATCAATAACTCTTAATCAACAATTCATACACAACTAAATTCCTATTCCTTCAAGCTAGGATAGAACAAACACTTACCTCGAAAGTTTACGAACGGTTAAATCCGTAGCAATGCCTTTTCCTTTCGAATTTGGCTCCAATCCAATCGTATCTATACACAATTGATTTAATATCATCAATTCTACTTAACAGACTAGTTCATATTGCTAAATATGATTTTTACAACATTCTGCTCGGAATAGTAAAATCGACCACGGGTCCACATAATCGAAACTCAAGTTTTGAACCAAAATAAGTTCACCCAATCATCCATGAGTTCAAATATACAATTTGTTCTTAGTTCGACTCCAAAACGAGGTCTAGATCGCAAATTCTTTGGAAACCCTTACTATAATAAATTCTCAATTTTTCTACCCATTTACACCTATTTAGGCTTAGGAATTTAAATAATATTGATGGAAAATGAAGAAAAAGAGTTAAGAATCTCTTACCCAAGAAGTATGAAGAAGGATTGCTCAAGAATCGCCCAAGAAACTGTGGAGAAGAAAAGGTTTTGTGAAAATGGGATAAAATCCCGTAAGTGTTCTGTTTTTGGGTATTAATTCACTGGGCGAAAATTTGCCCTTCGCGTTCACGTGCACAGTGTCGCGTTCGCGAAGGGTTGGACAGAAATGGGCATCGCGTTCGCGTGGACACAGTCGCGAATGCGTAGAGGAAAATCTGGGGGCTTACAATTTGGCCTACGCGAACGCGTGGTGCCTTACGCGAACGCGTGGTGCCTTACGCGAACGCGTGGTGCCTTACGCGAACGCGTAGAAGTGGCAGGCCAGGCTCCGCGAACGCGGGAGCCTTCACGCGAACGCGAAGAGGAAAAAGGCTGGGGTCCAAGTTGTTGTACGTGAACGCGACCAGATGGACGCGAACGCGTAGAAGGAATATCTGCTGTAGATTTTCTGCAGTTTTTCCAAGTCCAAAACCACCCCGAACCACCTCCGAAACACACCCGAGCCTTCGGGGCTCCAAACCAAATATGCACACTAACTCAAAAACATCATACGAACTTGCTCGCGCGATCAAATAGCTAAACTAACATCAAAATCAATGAATTGAGCCTTAAAACTCAAGAATTCTTTCAAATTTCATAATTTCCAAAATTTCCAATTTAAGGCCGAAACACGTCAAACGACGTCCGTTTTCAACCAAACTTTACGGGAAGCGCTTAACCAATATATATGACTTGTACCAGGCGTCGGAACCAAAATACGAGCCCGATACCAGTACTTTTTAATCAAAATTCAGTTTCATTTTCCTTAAACATTTTCGGAAAACAATTTAACAGAAAAATTCTTTTACCGGGGTTCTAGACCTCGGATTTCAATTCCGGGCATATGCCCAAGTTCCATATTTTTCTATGGATTTTCTGAGACCGTCAAATCACGGGTCCGGATCAGTTTACCAAAAATGTTGACCAAAGTCAATCATATCAACATTAATATCAAAATTCTTCAAATTTTTCACATATTTAATATATTTCAACATAAAAAATTTTCCATCTTCGCGCCCGAACTGTGCATGCAGATCGAGACAACTATAAATGAGGTTTTCAAGACCTCAGAAAGCTCGAAATGATTAATAAAACAAGTGATGACCCCTTTGGGTCGTCACATTCTCCACCTCTAAAACAACCATTCGTCCTCGAACGGACAAAAGAAAGAAGTACCTGAGTCAAGGAATAGATGAGGATATCGGCTCCGCATGTCAGAATCGGACTCCCAGGTCGATGCCTCAGGAGGCTGACCCCTCTACTTAACTCGCACAGAAGGAAAACTCTTCGACCTCAACTGTCGAACCTGCCGATCTAGGATAGCTACCGGCTCCTCCTCATAGGACAGATCTTTGTCCAATTGGACAGTGCTGAAATCTAACACGTGCGACGGATCGCCGTGATATTTTCGAAGCATGGACACATGAAACACTGGATGTACAGCTAATAAGCTAGGTGGCAAGGCAAGTTTATATGCTACCTCTCCCACACGATCAAGAATCTCGAATGGTCCAATAAACCTAGGGCTAAGTTTGCCCTTCTTTTCAAATCTCATCACGCCCTTCATAGGCGATACTCGGAGCAATACTCGCTCCCCTACCATGAAAGCTATATCTCTAACCTTGCAATCTGCATAGCTCTTTTGCCTGGACTGAGCTATGCGAAGCCTTTCTTGAATAATCTTGACTTTATCTAAGGCCTCCTGAACTAAATCCGTGCCCAATAACCGAGCTTCTCCCGGTTCAAACCATCCAACCGGAGAACGACACCGCCTACCATACAAGGCTTCATAAGGAGCCATCTGGATGCTCGATTGATAACTATTATTATAAGCAAACTCTGCCAAAGGCAGGAATTGATCCCACGAACCTCCAAAATCAATAACACACGCCCGAAGCATATCTTCCAGTATCTGAATAGTCCTCTCGGACTGACCATCCGTCTGGGGATGAAAGGTTGTACTTAGCTGAACTTGCGTTCCTAACTCTCGTTGAACCGCCTTCCGGAAATGTGAGGTAAACTGTGCACCTCGATCTGAAATAATAGAGATTGGCACGCCATGAAGGCGAACGATCTCCCTGATATAAATCCTAGCTAACCTCTCGGATGAATAGGTAGTGGCAATAGGAACAAAATGAGCTGACTTGGTCAGCCCTATCAACAATCACCCAAACAGCATCAAACTTCTTCCGAGTCTTCGGAAGTCCAGAAACGAAATCCATAGTGATTCGCTCCCACTTCCATTCAGGAAGTTCAATTCTCTGAAATAAACCGCCAGGTCTCTGATGTTCATACTTAACCTGCTGACAATTAAGGCACCGTGCCACATAACCAAATTGGGGGGTTGGGTCGGGTATAGCTCCGATTAGCTCTGTTATAGGTCGTTTAGATTGATTACTTACTAACTGTGTTGGTAATTGATTAGATTTTTGATTCATTGCTGGTTAAATGCTAAGTTATAATTTTCTTTAGCTAAGTTTTTAATAACAATAATTTTTCTATATTTTTATTTAATGACTCTATGTGTGTGATTTTTTTTTAGTTTGTATATAATTATCTAAATCATTTTTCATATTTTGTTCGGTTTTAGCTATTTCAAGCATAGTTTCTGTCCAATAATTTAAATATTCGTAATTTATCATATCTTAGTCTGTTTCGGGTCCTGAATCCCATATATTAGTGTAGTCATAATTATATACTCTTTCTAGTTCGTCATTATTATAGGCTTCTTCTAGTTCTTCTAGTTCTTCACTCCATTCTTGGTTAATTATTTCGGTTAAAACTAGATTTTCATATTCTTGAATCTGATTCCATATACTTTTTTCTAATTTCAGGTTCGGTTATCTTTCTAAGTATATAAAAAATTAATATCTTATAATTATCTGCCATTTCGTCTAGTAGGTATGTTATCATTATTTCATATATCGCTATTATTCTTATGATATTCCTTCTAATCTTCTTACTTTACTATCATATTCATCATATAATAATAAGATATAAAGAACAATTTTTCTGGTCACTACCATGGCCCTTTGCTCTAATCATTTACCCTAGGAATGTCCTCAACTGCGGTACTCCCCTAAACGGCATCTCCTCGCCTCACCGGTTTCCCATTAAGAGTGACTTAGCCTAGGTTTAATTTTAGCATACTTCCATGGCAAACTTGCTCAAATTATTCTTTATAGCATTACTATAACATGATGAAAACTATAGTATTATAAGATGATTATCAGGAATATAAGAATTTAGCTATGCATAATCATAAATGATTTTACCTGACTTTGTATCTCCTTTGAGTTCGACATATTTTGTTGAATCTTATAGCTTGTTTGAGAGATTGTTTATGAAAGAAAGAATTTTTATTGATTTCTAATTTTTCGATATAAAGAGAGAATTCTCTTTTTTCCGATATCTTTACATCTTTCTACTTGCTCGTTTATATAGAGGAGTAAGATGACTCTTACTATTCACATGACCTTTACTATTCATTAGCCTTTACTATTCATGAATAGTAACTTGACTCTTAATATTTACGACTATGACTTCTTCGACTCTGACTTTTTTACATAAAAAACAAAGAACTTTACATGAAGAAAAGTAAATATTTCTTTTACATCATTATCCGCTTTATCTTTTTTCTCTTTATGTTTCTTTCTGCTTTATCTTCTTTGTATCTTGTCGGCCGCTTGGTCTTCTTTTGATCATTTATGTCTCTTTCTTCTTTTTCTTTACGACTTTCTCGTCTTTTCTCTTTGTTTTCTTTTGATCATTTCTTCTTTAATTATTCTAACTGGACTTCTGGAATTACATTATCTTCTCCGTGACATTTCGAACATAAATGATCTGGATATTTCTGGTTGATTATTCTGCAGTATCTTGCTAGTAAATCTTCTGAGATAAATCCTTTCCTTAATGCTCTGGTTGTAGGTTGTCTTTCTGGATTTAATAGAGACATAATCCATTTTTGGATTTCTTCGATATCCGATTGTCGTTGTTCCTTTGAATTTGAATATATTAATAACTGGTCTCTTGAATAATAACTCCAAATAGCATTTCCATTTAGATAATTATGTGCTAGCTCATTGATGATTGTAGATATTCCAATAATCCTTTTGTTTGCATAAAAGTTGGGTATTTCGCATTTAGGTATTTCTTGTTGTTGTCCTATCTCTTCTGGTATAAGCATATCTTTTGTGAGTCCTATCTTGATTACTTGTATGATTGGTTTTATTTCGTCATACAATATTTCTGCTGGTGCGGTATAGAATTTTATAAAGAATAGGTTTCCTTTTGTAACTCTTTTGAAATTTATAAATGCCTTGTATAATTATGGTATAGTTGATATCTCCTCCCCGTCATATGTGTATACTGTACTCAATAGTCCATAACTATAGCATGTTTTTACTAGGTTGGCATTTGTTTTTGGTTGTGCTATTAGCCTATTGTATCCTTGTAGCTTTTAGGTTATAAAGTCTTGGGTTGGTTCTCTGGTAGTTTTTGATCTTGGATTGAGGTTTAGATATGTCTGTATTTTGTGAATATTTTCTATATATGATCTGGTTATATGATTGTAAGCTTTCTTTTCTTGGTTTAGTGTAACACCCCGCCGAACACACAGCAGCGGCGATGACGGCCGTACCACCGAACATACAACAGTGACACGCAGCCTAAGGAATTGTTACCCTTGGGCATAGGAGCATTCCACGCATAGCTGCAGCTATTGGGAATCGAACCTAAGACCCAAGGCTTTTCAGGGATTTTACTCCCTCACCTCTCACCAATTGAGCTGTAAGAGGTTTCCATCGGTATTTGGGTATTGTAGGCAACTGCACTAAATAAAGAATGTTATTGTGGTCATATGAGTAAAGTGATGCGAAGTGTAAATTCAACAAAGTTATGCATTAGTGTTTGGGTACAACATGTGGAGATTGATATGGTGGTCGAATGATGGAAACAGACTTGGCAGGAAATTCAGGGTGTTGGAATTTGGCCTAATGGCTTATTCGCTTGAATAAAGAATTATATAGCTAATGTGCTCAACTAAGTAGTGGTAGCACGGGAAGGTGTGCGATGTGTTAAACAAGTTATTTGAGACTACATCATTGTAGTTCTCAGCACGTTCGTGGACGAACGTATGTTTAAGTGGGGGAGATTGTAACGACCCGACCAGTCGTTTTGAGCCTCGACGCGTCATTCAGTAGATTGAGGCCATGAATAGCTTCATCTCAGGTATATTGACTTGTGTGTATGGTCAGAATTAAAATTCAGGAAGTTTGGAGTCAAATCTAATTAGAAATTCTCATTTTGAAAGCTTAAAGTTGAAGAAATGAACTAGGATTGGAATTTTGAGTAAATGACCTCAGAATTGGGATCTAAATGTTCCAGCATGCTCGTATGATGATTTTGAACTTGGGCGTATGTCCGGATATGGTTTTTGATAACCCGTGAGCATTTCGGCGTATATGGTGGAAGTTAGTATTTTAGAAAATTTCATAAATTTGGGTGGGAAGGCATTTCAGAGTTATAGATGTCCATTTGAGATTCAGAGTTTGGGAATAGATCCGTATGGTGATTTTGGAGTTGGGAAAGCGATCGTAAGTGAATTCGGATGTCCGGAGGTCATTTTGAAGTCATTTGGATAAATATAGGAATTTGAAGGTTTATGAGAACATTCTACCGGAAGTGAAAATTTTGATATCGGGGTCAGAATGCGATTCCGAAAGTTGGTACAAGTCCGTAATGTCGAATGTGACTTGTGTGCAAACTTTGAGTCAATTCAGATCGATTTTGGTAGGAAAGGGGACAATTAATCTCTTTAAGGAAAGCTTAACTTGGAAAAGTCAACCCAACGTTGACTTATGAGTTAGAGGGCTCGGAACTGAATTCCGATGATTCGGTTAGTTTTGGGGGATGATTTAAGACTTAGGAGCGCAATCGGAAGTAATTTTGGAGGTCCGGTGAAGAAGTTAGCCTATTTTGGCGAAGTTGGAATTTTGGCGGAATCCGATCGATAGGTGATATTTTGATCCGGGAGTCGGAATGGAATTCCGACAGTTGCAATAGCTTCGTTAGGTGATTTTGGATAAGTACGCAAATTTTCAGGTTATCCGGACATCGTTTGGTCTGGTTTTTGATCGAAAGTGTATTTTCGGAAGTTTTTGGAAACTTATGCCTTGATTTGATGAAAATTGATGATTTTGATGTTATTTCAGCGATTTGATCACTCGAGTGAGTTCGTGTGCTGTTTTAGAGTCAATGTGCATATTTGATTTGGATCCCCGAGGACTCGGGTGTGTTTCGGAGGTGTCTTGGAATAAATCCGGACTTAGAAAATGGGCAGAAATTGCTGAAAAATCTGCTGTGAACAGTGCACATGAACAGTGCACTGAACAGTGCCCGTGAACACTCCGTGAATAGTATCATGAACAGTAACCGTGAATAGTGCCGGACAAAATATATTTGAGGTCCGAAAATATATTGCCATTTTTGACGATTTGGAGCTCGGATATGGCGATTTTTCGAGGGATTTTTGGAGAAAACAACGGGGTAAGTGTTTAATTTAAGAATTTTTGTTGAAAAGGGTAGAAAACCCTCTTGGATAGAAATAGTGATTTAAGGGGTCAAATGAACTCCAATTTTTGTGAATTTGGTATGTACGGACTCGTGGCGAGACGAGGATTCCGAAAATATGAATTTCGAAATTTTTCGAGATGTGGGCCCGGGGTCAGTTTTCACTATTCCGGGCAGAATGTTGTAAAAATTATATTTAGCCTTATGAACTAGTTTGTTAAGTAAAATTGATGATATTAAGTCAATTGTGTATAGATACGATTGGATTGGAGCTGAATTTGAAAGGAAAAGGCATTGCTACGGATTGAGTTGTTCGTAAACATTCGAGGTAAGTGTTTGTTCTATCCTAGCTTGAGGGAATAGGATTATGTGCTATGTGCTAATGTGATCGAGTGCGGTGTATGGGCTGTGGTGACGAGCATCCATACACTGGCGTCTAGCATGACCGTGAGTCGTTGTTAATACTTGTTGTGAGACATATTTGAAGATAAATTGTTGAAACCTTGCCGGGTTGTAGAATTGTTATTGTTCTCCCTTGTCGGGACTTGTTGTGAAGTGAGATATTGATTGCCCTTGCAGGGACTTTGTTGAAATGATTATTATGTCCCTTGCCGGGACGGTTCATGATTTGTTGTTTTCTTTCTCTGCCCTTACTTGTGATTGTTATTTGGGTGAGGAAGAGTGATAATGCACGAAGGGTGATGCCGTGCCTTGATTTATTGTTTATGCACGAAGGTTAATGTCGTGCCTTGATTTATTGATTATGCACGAAGGTTAATGTCGTGCCTTGTTATTGATTATGCACGAAGGTTAATGCCGTGCCATGTTTTATTGATTATGCACGAAGGATCATGCCGTGCCTTGTTATTGAACCATGTACGAAGGATCATGCCGTACCATGGATGTGAGGATGAGAGTAAAAGCACGAAGGGTGATGCCGTGCACTTTGTTTGCTTATTTAGTGAGGATGAGAGTAAAAGCACGAAGGGTGATGCCGTGCAACTATTTGCCATTGCTTGACTTGATATTTCCTTGTTGAGTTGTTACTTGATTATTTATCGTTATCTTGTGGTATACATATATATAGAACTGCACAGGTTTATGTGGGTGTCTGGTCCTAGGCTAGTCACTACTTCGCCGGGATAGGCCAGGCACTTACCGGCACATAGGGTCGGTTGTGCTGATACTGCACTTCTGTGCGTTTTTGCACAGGTCCAAGTTTCGATCAGGAGCAGCAACAATAGATCTTTTGTGTGGGAGTTGATCATATTTGAGACCGAGGTAGCTTGCAGGCGTCCGCAGGCCCGTCGTCTCTTCCTTTACTTATGTCACTAGTTGTAGTCTCTTTGTTCCGAGACAAACAGATTATGTTATTTTCTTTCAGACTTTTATGTGTAGTATTCAATAGTAGTTCGTGAGTTGGTGACTCCACGTCTTGGGTAGAGGATTTCAGTATCAGTTACCTTGAAACTACTTATTTCTATTTTTATAAAGTCTTCCACACTTGTTTAATTAAGATTATGATTTTGGTTGTTAAATTGAGTATGAAATATTGTTAAAAATAGGATAGTGTGAGTAAAGTGGCTTGCCTTGCTATCACGAGTAGGCGCCATCACGATCCTGATGTTGAGAAAAAAATCCGGGTCGTGACATTTAGGCTTTCTAAATATGATGTCATTTGTAGAGGTACGAATAATGGGTCTTTTGGTATTTTGGGTATGTATGGTTTGTCAAATATTTTGTTCATGTTCGTATTTCTAACTCCTTTCTTTGTAAATGAGCTTCCTGCAACTGTATCAAAACACATGTTATGGGTTTTAAGGTGTTTCCCAACGTCACCTTGTAGCTCTGGAATTTTATAGTCTTTCGATTGACTTATATCCGCATCTTTAGAGTCATGCTGCTGACTTAGATTTTTGGCATCTTCTAGCTTTTGTATTCTTGTTCCCATATTATCCATTTGAGAGGATAATTTCTCAAGGATTGAGATCATATCTTTTGTTGTATCTATTTCTTCAGTTTGTGTAGCTTTGTCTTGATAGGTAGTCTGAAATCATATTTTTGTTAGTTCTGATTACCTCTATTGTAAATGTAAAATTTTGTATATTCAACACAGGCCTTCCTATGTGACGACCCGGCCCGTCGTCACGGGAATTACCACCCCGTTAATAATAATACTGAACAAAATACTGACACTCCCAAAGATCCGGAGTCACAAGTCTAGAGCCTCTAACAAACCCAACAGGAATAGAGAGTACTGTATAGAAATACTCAAGTCTAAATACAAAATACAGAATAACAACTGGAAAGGAGAGGAGAAGCTAGGTTTTGCGAACGTAGGCAGCTACCTCAGCAACTCGATATAACACTGCAACCGCGGGAAATGCCTGTCTACTGCTCCTATGTACCTGAGTCTGCAAACAAAAGGTGCAGGGAGTAGGGGTGAGTACTAAGTACTCAATGAGTAACAAATATATATAATTAGCTGACAGTAAGAAATCCACAGAATACCACATAATGATGCTAAACTACAGTTCGAATCTCCTACGAACTAGCATCAACAATACAATACAGCTACCACAAAGTAGTTCAACAAATACAGATGCAATGCAATGCACATAACCACTACGGCGTATAGCCCGATCCAATTTAACGTCGACGGCGCTCACTGGGGGTGTGTACAGACTCCGGAGGGGCTCCTACAGCCCAAGCGCAATACTGCTGCGGCGTGCAGCCCGATCCTCATATCAACCACTGCGGCGTGCAGCCCGATCCCATGCTCAGTCCACAATAAGCAAATAAGTCACAAAACAGTTCATTTTTCTTACTTCCAGTTTCCAGTTCATAATTTATGAAAAATACTTTAACTTTATTAAATTTGCAAAAGCCGGTAACTTAGCATTTCAAAAGGTGATTTCAATTTCCAGGACTGAGATCAGTGATTTAAGCAATTATAGCTATCACATAAATATTGTCCTCTAAGGACGCTACGGATCGGCACAAGGCCCCAAACAAGGCTTACATCCCACAATTATATCAAATACAGTGTATTTCCAACACTAACAACATATTATTCACATCCGGGATGGACCAAGTCTCAATCCCCAGTCACAATCAATCCCGCACCTGCCACGGTGTGCGAGCCACGCCCTACTAGCGTCACAATGTGCTAAGCCGGGGTTTCGAACCCTTAGGCTACTATATACACAAACTACTCACCTCTAGCCGGTCGTAGACTCGTCCGCGATGCCTTTTCCTTTGAATTTAGCTCCCTCGTGCGTAGAATCTAGTCAAATCACAATAATTATATCAAATACGGGCCAAAGAATCATAACCCACTTCAATTTACATGAAATTCGCATAAATACACCAAGTTGGTAAAACCCGACTTTCGGTACGCTTCTCGAAAAATTACGAAAGTCACATATTCGGAACCCTCATCTCAATTCGAGTCTAAGCATATCAATTTTACCAAATTCGAACTCCATTTGCTCATTCAAAACCTTGATTTTCTAAAGTTCAAGCCTAGGGTTAAATCTTCCATGAATCACCCCAAATTCTTCCATTTTCATGATATAATTGCATAATAATACCTATACTAATCATAGTTTAAGTCCATAGTTGCTTACCTGATGATTTCCCTTGAGTTTCTCTTCAAAATCGCCCAAATCGCCTCTAAAGCCGAGACCCAAATGTGTGAAATGTTTCTGAAATTTTCTAACTTCGGATACACTTAACTCACTGCGATTTTCGCTTCTGCGATACATGGACCGCTTCTGTGGGTCCGCTTCTGCGGAAGGTCCTCCGCTCCTGCGGAATGTTCCGCTTCCGCGAACAAGAGTCCGCTCCAGCGGACTCGCCTATGCGATCCAACATCCGCTTTTGCGGATTTCCCCATCACGCCTCAAGACCGCTTCTGCGATCGCCCTCTCCCACCAGCGAAGCCGCCCCTGCGGACCAGGCTCCGCTTCAGCGGTCGACTCCGCTGCTGCGCCTCATTATCCGCTCCTGCGGAGTCCTGCGCTCCCATTTCCGCAGGAGCGAAAACAACAGAAGCAGTGCACCAGTTCTGCAATTTTTCATATTTTCTCTCGTTTGGCCATCCGAAAACACCCCGAGGCCCCCGGGACCTCATTCAAACACACCAACACATCCTAATTCCTTATTCGAACTTGTTCCAATCATAAAAACACCATCCTAAACATCAAAATCACCAATTTCCCACGGATTCAAGCCTAAATTTCTTAAAACTTTCCGAATTACACATTCGATCAAAAACCCGATCAAACGACGCCCGAATGACCTGAAATTTTGCAGGCACATCCAAAATCACCTAACGGAGCTACTGCAATTGTCGGAATTCCATTCCGACTCCCCGGATCAAAATATCACCTACCATCCGGTTTTCGCCAAAATTCAACCTTCGCCAATTCAAGCCTAAACTACACCGGACCTCCGAATTCAATTCCGATTGTTCTCCTAAGTCATAAATGATCCCCCGGAACTAGTCGAATCATCAGAATCTGATTCCGAGCACTCTAAATCAATAGTCAACTCTTGGTTGACTTTCCATATTCAAGCTTCCTTCAAACATGCTATTTGTTTCATTTTTAAGCCAAATCACTCCTAACTCACCCAATAAATTCTAATACTGATTTAAAAGCATAATATATGTAAATGCAAGGTAACGGGGTGGTAATTCCCGTAACGACGGGCCGGGTCATTACATTCTCCCCAACTTAAACAAACGCTCGTCCGCGAGCGGGTTAAGAAACATACCTGGAGCATCAAACAAGTGTGGATATCTGCTCCGCATTTTCTGCTCGGTCTCCCAAGTTGCTTCCTCCACGGGACGACCTCTCCACTGCACTTTCACTGAAGCTATGTCCTTGGATCTCAGCTTACGAACCTGTCGACCCAAAATGGCTACTGGTTCCACATCATAAGTCAAATCCTCATCTAGCCGTATCGTGCTGAAGTCTAACACATGAGACGGGTCTCCGACATACTTCCGGAGCATAGATACATGGAACACCGGGTGAACTCCCGACAAACCGGGTGGCAAAGCAAGCATATAAGCCACCTCCCCAACTTTCCTAAGCACCTCAAAAGGTCCAATAAACCTTGGGCTCAACTTCCCTTTCTTTCCAAACCTCATAACACCCTTCATAGGCGAAACCTTCAGCAACACCTTCTTACCTACTAAATAGGACATATCTCGGACCTTTCGATCCGCATAACTCTTCTGACGCGACCGAGTTGTGCGAAGTCTCTCCTGAATCACCTTTACCTTGTCTAAGGCATCTTGGACTAACTCTGTCCCCAACAACCTAGCCTCCCCGAGCTCGAACCAACCGACTGGAGACCTACACCGTCTCCCATATAAAGCTTCATACGGTGCCATCTTAATGCTGGACTGATAGCTATTATTATAAGCAAACTCCGCCAAAGGCAAATAATCAGCCCACGAACCACCGAAATCAATGACACAAGCACGCAACATGTCCTCCAATATCTGAATAGTACGCTCAGACTGTCCATCCGTCTGTGGATGAAATGCTGTGCTCAACTCTACCTGTGAACCCAACTCTCGCTGAAATGTCCTCCAGAACTGGGATGTGAACTGGGTACCTCTGTTTGATATAATAGAAATAGGAACTCCATGCAATCTCACTATCTCACGGATGAATATCTCTGCCAACCGCTCTGAGGTATAGGTAGTACACACTGGGATGAAGTGAGCTGACTTGGTCAACCTATCCACCACCACCCAAGCTGAATCAAACTTCCTCGCTGTCCGAGGGAGTCCACTAACAAAGTCCATAGTAATCCTTTCCCACTTCCACTCAGGAATATCAATACGCTGGAATACACCACCAGGTCTCTGATGCTCATACTTGACCTGCTGACGGTTTAGACACTGAGCCACATGGCTCACAATATCTTTCTTCATCTTTCTCCACCAGTAATGTTGCTTCATATCCTGGTACATCTTTGCGGCTCCTGGATGAATAGAATACCGCAAGCTATGGGCCTCCCCCAATATCAACTCACGAAGGCCATCAACATTGGGCACGCATATCCGGCCCTGCATCCTCAAAACACCATCACTATCAATAGTGACATCTCTGGCATCATCATGTTGAACTCTGTCCTTAAGGACAAGTAAGTGTGGATCATCATACTGGCGCTCTCGGATACGATCATATAAAGAAGAAAGAGCCACTACACAAGCCATCACCCGACTGGGCTCAGAAATATCCAGCCTCACCATCTGATTAGCTAACGCCTGAACATCAACTGCTAGGGGTCTCTCCCCAGCTGGAATATACGCCAAACTGCCCATACTAATAGCCTTCCGGCTCAATGCATCAGCCACTACATTGGCTTTCCCGGGATGATACAAGATAGTAATATCATAGTCTTTAAGCAATTCAAGCCATCTCCGCTTCCTCAAATTTAGATCTTTCTGCTTAAACAAATGCTGAAGGCTGCGGTGGTCTGTACATACATCACAAGATACACCATATAGGTAATGCCTCCAAATCTTCAAGGCATGAACAATAGCAGCTAACTCCAAATCATGAACAGGGTAGTTCTTCTCGTGGGGCTTTAGCTGACGAGAAGCATATGCAATAACTCTACCCTCCTGCATCAACACACAACCGAGTGCCAACTCTAGAAGCATCACAATACACCGTATATGACCCTGAAGCTGATGGTAACACAAGTACTGGAGCGGTGGTCAAAGCCTCCTTGAGCTTCTGAAAGCTCTCCTCACATTCATCGGACCACACAAATGGAGCATTCTTCTGTGTCAACTTAGTCAACGGTGAAGCAATAGATGAGAAACCCTGAACAAACCGGCGATAATAGCCTGCCAAGCCGAGAAAACTCCGAATCTCTGTAGCTGAGGAAGGTCTGGGCCAATTCTGCACTGCCTCGACCTTCTGTGGATCAACCCGAATACCATCACTGGACACTACATGTCCCAGAAAACCGACAGTATCAAGCCGGAACTCACACTTAGTGAATTTTGCATAAAGTTTCTCTTCTCTCAACCTCTGCAATACCACTCTCAAATGCTGTGCATGCTCCTCCTGGCTGCGTGAATATACCAGAATATCATCAATAAACACAATCACAAAAGAATCCAAGTACGGCCGAAATACACTATTCATCAAGTGCATGAATGCAGCTGGGGCATTAGTCAACCCGAAAGACATCACCAGGAACTCGTAGTGCCCATATCGCGTCCTGAACGCTGTCTTCATAATATCTGAGTCCCTGATCTTCAACTGATGATAGCCCGATCGAAGATCAATCTTAGAAAATACACTAGCTCCCCGGAGCTGATCAAATAGGTCCTCAATACGAGGCAATGGGTACTTATTCTTCACTGTTACCTTGTTCAGCTGCCTGTAATCAATGCACATTCTCATTGTGCCATCTTTCTTCTTCATGAACAACACCGGTGCACCCTGAACCAACCACTCGAACTGGCGACGTAGCTCCTCGCGACGAGACTGAGGTACATATTTCTCTAGAAAGAGAGTAGAAAATTGCTGCCATGTGAGGGGTGCTGCTTCTGCAGGCCTACGCCTCTCAAACTCTTCCCACCAATCAAATGCGGGACCAGTGAACTGAAAGGTAGTAAATGAAACTCCGCTGGACTCAAGAATACCGGCCGTCCGCAACATCCTCTGACACTTATCCAAGAAACCCTGGGCATCCTCGCCCTCAACGCCACTGAAATGGGGTGGCTGAAGTCTACCAAATCTCTCAAGACGACGCTGCTCGTCATCGGGCATAACTTGAACCATATGCTCTGGAGCTGGAGCTGGTGCAGTTGGAGGAATAACCGGTGCAACCACCTGAGCGGGGACCGCCTCTGATGTCTGAAGTCCCTGAACAACCGGGTCAGGTGTGCGAGTTGCAGGGGTCTGCTGACCACCCCCTGACTGAGATGTCGCTGCAGTAGCAGTAGCTGAAACTATCTGAGCCAAACCGGAACACACCGATAATATCTGAGCAAGAGTCTCCTGAAGACCAGAAATAGCAATAGATACAGTCTGGCCCTGAACTGGGGCTGCTGGAGCATCAACCACTGGGGGCTTCTCCTAAACTGGTACAACGGGCGGGTCAGCTGGCACTGCCTCAGCTGCCCTACCTCTACCTCTAATACGACCGCGCCCACGGCCTCTAACAGGTGGCAATGGAGGTCGTCCACCTCGTTCTGATGCTCGTGTTCTCGCCATCTACGAGAGAATAGAGTATAGAAGTTCAGTTTTCAGGATAACAAGATCGCACGACAGAGTTCAAGAAAAGTGAAGTATTTCCTAAAGGTTCGCAGCCTCCCGAGGATAAGTACAGGCGTCCCCGTACCGATCCACAAGACTCTACTAACCGGCTCAAGACTCCTGAGGCCTAGTAAACCTAGGCTCTGATACCAACTTGTCACGACCCCAAATCCGGTCGTGATGGCGCCCAGCACATTGCTAAGCCAGCCTGACCAATCAATAACAATAACGGAGCTAGAAGCTCTCTTTAGCCCATTTAAGCATATCAATTTACGAAGCAACATCGATACATATAACGATAACGGGGAACCAAGTCCCAAAATATACCAACTCCCGTAGACCGAAGGGTCAAGAGTCATGAGCCTCTACTGGACATAAGTGTATAATGGTTTACAAGATACCAAGTACGAAAAGAAACATCAATACATAATCAAAAGACAGTAAGAAGGAATATCGGGTCCTGCAGACTCTGCAGCTACCTCGAATATCCTACAGATGTCGCCTCGAACAACTACCGGATCACTGCTGAGAGGTACCTGGATCTGCACACAAGGTGCAGGGAGTAAAATGAGTACTGCTAGACTCAGTGGTAATAAACAAAGATAAGACAGCGCAGATAAGAAATCCGCAATAAAGCACTATGTAAAGCTATAATCAAATACCTGTCACAGAATCAATATCAACTGTACCTGTACCAACAAGTACCAGCAAAACAGTATAACATCTATCAGATGTAGCTAAAAGCAATGCAATCCATGATATGACCGCTACGGCGCGTAGCCCGATCCAATTTGGGTACCCATGCTCACTGTGGGGGTTCAGACCCCGGAGGGGCTCCTACAGCCCAAACACAATATTACTGCGGCGTGCAGTCCGATCCAACATATATATACCGCTGCGGCGCGCAGCCCAATCCACTACCAGTCAGCTAATATGCAAATACAGCCTCGCAGGCTCAAAAGTAGTTTTGAAAACATCTTTTATCATTTTTCAGTTGAAAACAGAAATATCAAGTTCCAGAGATTTGGAAATAACATGATAACAGAAATAGCTGCGGACTAGTAGTAAACTAGCATGTCAATATGATAAGACAATGATAACGATCCTCGCGGGATCCAATAAGTGGCTCACGGCCCACAAGTATACTCAACCGCCCAAGAAGGGGGTTCCTCGGCTCAAGAGTGGCCAACATCACAATATATAGTATGCAACCATCCGAGAAGGAGGTTCAACGGCTCAAGAATAGCCAATGTCATAACACAGTGCTAACAAGTCGGACTAAGCCATAGTCCCCAATCACAATCGACCCCGCACTCACATGAGAGTACGTGTCTCGCCGCTATACAGTGTCACAAAGTGGTATACCGGGGTTTCGAACCCGCTGGTCATCACCCACATCTATTACTCACCTAAATTCAGCGCGACGACCACTCCGCAATGCCCTTTCCACGAGAATCAAGCTCCGCACGCGTAGAATCTGATCAAATACAGTAGAAATACAATAAATTAGGCCAATGGGACGACACCCAATCAATACAACTCGATTTACACCAAAAATTCACAAAGTTGCCAAAACCCGACTTCGGTACACTTCTCGAAAAATTACAAAAGTCACATATTCGGAATCCCCATCTCGATACGAGTCTAGGCATATAAGATTTACCAAAATCGAACTCCATTTGCCCACTCAAATCAGTGTTTTTCTTCAATTTTGGCCTAGGACTCAAACCCACCTTTAATCTTCCATTTACAGAGAATTAACCAAGGATTTCATGTTAAAATGATGTAATTAAGCCATAAAACTTACCTCCGACGAAACCCCGATGATTTCCCTGCAATCTCCCGTCAATACCTTCTCTTGGAACTCAAAAATGGAGGTTTTGGGTGTTAAACCCGCGACTGGTTCTGTTCTGTAATTAAACTCACTGCCAGTCAAATCTCTTCATCGCGTTCGCAATGCCTCTCACGCGAACGCGATGCCTTATTCTAGTCCTTCATGGCGAACGCGACACACCGTCACGCGTCCGCGAAGACCATTCTCCCCCAACCCGTACTTTTCCTCTACGCGAACGCGACATACTTCACGCGTTCGCGATGCCTTATGAATTCTTTATACGCAAACGCGACCCAGACCATCACGAATGCGATGCTTCCCAGCTTCCTCTTACGCGAACGTGGCACCACCCCCCGCGAACGCGAAGGCTAAAATTTTGCCCAGTGATCTGCAATTTACAGCAAACCATTTCTTGATTCAAAGTGCCAGATGATGGTCCGGATTCACCCCGAGGCCCCCGAGGCCCCCGGGACCCCAACGAAAACCACCAACATACCCCAAAACACGATACGAACTTTTTCCAATCATAAAAACACCATCCTAAACATCAAAATCACCAATTACACACGGATTCAAGCCTAAGTTTCTTCAAAACTTCCGAATTGCACATTCCATAAAAAACCCGACCAAACGACGTCCGAATGACCTAAAATTTTGCAGGCACATCCAAAATCACCTAACGGAGCTACTGCAACTGTCGGAATTCCATTCCGACCCCCGGATCAAAATCTCACCTACAGTTCGGATTTCGCCAAAGTTCAACCTTAGCCAATTCAAGCCTATTTCTACAACGGGCCTCCAAATTCAATTTCGATTGCTCTCCTAAGTCACAAATCACCTCCCGGAACAAACCGAATCATCAGAATTCGATTCCGAGCCCTCTAATTCAATAGTCAACTCCGGGTTGACTTTCCTTATTCAAGTTTCCTTCAAAAAGGCTATATGCCTCATTTTCAATCCATTTCAGTCCTAACTCACCCGATAGACTCTAACACTAATATAAAATCATAAAACATGTAATTAAAACATAACGGGGTGGTAATTCCCATGACGACGGGCCGGGTCGTCACAGATTCTCTTGAAAACTTGATCTTGAATCTTAGCTGATTTGCTGTAGACCTCGATCTGAAACTTGATGCTCAACAAGTTGTACGTGCTTGTTTATTTCTGTGACATTGAGTGAAACGGAGTCAGCGGAGCTTGTTACTTCAATCATCTTCTGAGCAATCCGCGCCTTTGTTTACTCCAACGTTTGAAATCTTTTTTTTTGGTTCTTTTCTTCTTTTCTTCACTCTGGATTGATGTCCCATTTGTAGGTTATCTCGATCCTTGCGTCCCGAGGTCAAACCTATTTAGACAACAAAACAAACAAACGAACAAAAATTTTCTGCCCCAGTTTTGCTAGGAAAATTTCGTGAGTTAGTTGTGACACAGAAAGTGATTAAAAAGACTTCTTTGGGTAAGAAAATCACAGTTTCACAAATAAACGTTCCACGGCTTCTTGGCCGGGGCTTTGAAGAAGAGTTTCACGGCTTTCTGGCCGGAATTCAAACAATGTCTAACGGTTTTTGGCCGCTAGACCCTCGGTTTTTGGCCGGGGATAAAATAAATGGCTCCGCAGTTTTCTGACTGGGAGATCCTCGGTTTTCTAACCGGGGATAAATGTTTCCCGGCTTTTTGGCCGGAATTCAAACAATGTCTAACGGTTTCTTGGCCGCAAGACCCTCGGTTTTTTGGTCGGGGTTAAAGTAAATGGCTCCACAGTTTTCTGACTGGGAGATCCGCGGTTTTTTGACCGGGGATAAAAGTTTCACGGCTTTCTGGCCGGAATTCAAACAATGTCTAACAGTTTTTTGGCCGTCAGACCCTCGGTTTTTTGGCTGGGGTTAAAGTAAATGGCTCCGCAGTTTTCTGTGCAGGAGATCCTCGGTTTTTGACCGGGGATAAAAGTTTCACGGCTTTCGGCCAGAATTCAAACAATGTCTAACGGTGTTTTGACCGTCGGACCCTCGGTTTTTGGCCGGGGTTAAAGTAAATGGCTCCGCAGTTTTCTGACTAGGAGATCCTCGGTTTTTTGACCGGGGATAAAAGTTTCACGGCTTTCTGGCCGGAATTCAAACAATGTCTAACGGTTTTTTGGCCGTCAGACCCTCGATTTTTTGGCCGGGGTTAAAGTAAATGGCTCCACAGTTTTCTGACTGGGAGATCCTCGGTTTTCTGACCAGGGATAAAAGTTTCACGGCTTTCTGGCCGGAATTCAAACAATGTCTAATGGTTTTTTGGCCGTCAGACCCTCGGTTTTTTGGCCGGGGTTAAAGTAAATGGCTCCGCAGTTTTCTGACTGGGAGATCCCCGGTTTTCTGACCGGGGATAAGCGTTTCACGGCTTTTTGGCCGGAATTCAAACAATGCCTAACGGTTTTTTGGCCGTCAGACCCTCGGTTTTTTGGCCGGGGTTAAAGTAAATGGCTCCGCAGTTTTCTGACTGGGAGATCCTCGGTTTTCTGACCGGGGATTTTGAAAGAAAGTTTTCACGGCTTTCTGGCCGGAATTCAAAATAATGTTTCGCGGCTTTTTGGCCGGAAAGACCCTCGGTTTTTCTGACCGGGGTCCAAACGGATATTGGACTAACATGATTTGATTTTCTTTTTGGAGTTTTCATTTTCTTTTCTTTTATTCTTCCTTTTGGCTCTTTTAGGTTTTTTTTTTTTTACCATCAACAAATTGCATAAGATAAAGCTTTTGAAAAGAAACTTCCCTTTTTATGCGCTTTCCTTGTTCCAGAGCCATTTCAATGCTTGCGTACTTCACTCCTTTGGGTTGTACCTTCTTCTTGCACAATTAAATAGACCTGCTTTCAACAAAGAACATTTTATTAGTTGAAAAAGTGGTTGACTTTGTGGCCTTGATTATCTTCATGGCTTGATCCTTGTCTCATTTCCATTAAGAACTTTGCTACCAATTGTCTTTGGGGATGACTTCTTTTCAAACTGACCGGGTTCATCCTTGGGATTCCACGAGGATTTTCTGTGTGGGTTCTGTCCTTCTGCTTCATTCCGTTTCTTCTAAGACCTTAGCCTTTGATTTCCATTTTCTTCCTAACATCCGTTCCTTCGGAAGTGATTGACCATCATGATCAGTTGGGATTGGATCAATACACCACTGAGGCTGGGTATCTTTCTTCAACTCTTTTTTTTTTTTACCAGACGGAGTCCTGTAAAACCGGTCCTGCCGCCTTTCTTTGTAATAGTTTCGGGATTAAAATTAAACCGAAAGGGATTCAAAGAATAACTATACAAAAAGCAAGAAAATGAGTTTAAAGAGAAGCGTCCCTTTCGGGGAAAAGAAGGACTTATTTGGGATGCATACTGACTCCAAATAAACATGACATGCTTCTTGGACTGGACGCCTAACCCACATAAACTTTCCAACTTCTTATGAACCCATTGATTCGCAATTTCAAAACCAGGGAACCTTGCCAAAATTCTTTTAGTGAAGGGATGTCTTCTTTTTGGTCGGTGGCGCCCTTTGCGGGTTTCCGCTAATCGATCCCTCTCATTTCTCTTCTCACTGTCGCCTAATAGTGCTCTTTGCGAGTTTTCACTAAACGGACTCTCTCATTTTTATCTTCTCCAATCGCCATCGCATTATGGTGCCCGAAGTTTTCACCGATAAGACTCTCTCATTTTGTTTCTCTCAATTCAAGCTATGTCAGATTTCCGTCAATGACATTTTTCTCTTCCTTGCCTTTGCTAATTGATCTGAAGGACTTGAACAAGGTCTTTGGGTAGAAAGGAAATTGAATGGAATTACAACTCTAGAACCATCTTGACGGATCTAAACTGAACCGTCATATCATCTGCCCCAGTTTCAATTTTTGGGGAAATTGGGATTTTTTGTTTTGGTGTGACTGAACCTCAGGAAGAGGTTTCCTACGTATCCTTTCGGAATCAAGTCAGAACGTAGTTCAGGTGGTGATAATTTTTTTTTTATTTTTTTTCTTATATATATATATATATATATATATATATATATATATATATATATATATATATTTTCTTTTCTTTTTTTTTCAAAATTTTTTTTTAAAACTTTTTTTAGTTATTTCGGGTTCCAAAGAGGGTGAACAAAGAAACATAACCGGCTCAAAGGTTTTTACAAAGGATTTATAGTGTTTGGGGTAGCAAGAAAGAAAACCTTCGTCATCTCAATTATGCAAAAGCCAACGTCGCAGGAGGTCCTGACATAGTACCTTTATACTGTATCTGTATTGATTGCCGTTTCAAGATCATTTCCTTCAATGTCTCCCAGATACAGCGTCCCTCCTAGTGATATTTTCTAGATGATGTATGGATCCTTCCAATTAGGAGCCAATTTTCCTTTTGTCTCTTAGTAATGAGGAGGAATGCGCCTTAACGTGGGCTGTTCTATTTCGAGATTCCTGGGCCACACTTTCTTGTTGCAAGCATGGGCCATTCTTTGTTGGGATAATTACTCGGGTATTCTCTGAGTACAACACACCCCTTTTGTATGCGAACCAATTTTCCTTTAGTTATTCCAATTCATTGTTTCATTTCCTCAAAATAAACTTTTGTGCATTTCAACTCTCGATTCATTATTCTGAAGTCTGACAGCGTTTTGGGATCTAGACATGAAGTCCGCAAGCATGTCATGTTATTTAAAGCTGCATGATTTGAACTAAAGAGAAGAGAAAAAGAAAACTAAAATAAATCTGAAAGAATAATAAAAAAAAATAACAAAAGAAAAGGAAACGGATGATGAAATATTAATTTCATTTCTTGGAATTGAAAGGATAAACATGGTTCACATTCGGGAATTCAAAGACAAAAACTAAAAGAAACATCCAATTTACACCTTGAAATAATTCATGATGCAGAAGAATGCGGCAGGACAAGTTTACTGGGCTTCCGCCTGATCGGGAATGGCCTAGCCTTTCAGTTTGGGAGTTTAGTGTCTGGTCCCATCTCAACGGTGATAGTCCCTTTCCCTGGCTTGACCATGCGGGCACCGCAGAGCTTTGCCTCATGTTTTCCTTCACTCTCATTAGTCATGAAATCCTCATTATCTTCCTCTTGACGGTCCTTAAGCTTTTGTGGTATGCGTCCAACAAACACTGGCTCATTCAGCCGTGGTGTCTTAATTGCCCCCCATTCCAAATAGGCTTGCTTAGGTGCACCAATTTCCCTTTCTGGTTCTAACTCAGTGATTTTACTCTTCTTTTCCCCCTTCTCTTGTTTCGGGGCCGCCTTGGGCTTCCTTTCCACGTCAGCAATAGTAATTATGGCCTTAAGCACTGGATCGAATTCTTCGTCTTCACAAATCATCCCAACTATCGGCCCGTTATTGTGAGCAGGCAGCGGATTATTGGTCAAATTTGGGACATCCTCATCCTTCAACACAATCTTCCCTTGCTCTATTAAATTCTCCACCGCTTGTTTCAAAGTCCAACAGTCATTAGTATGGTGGCCCTCTGCCTCTGAATGATATGCACACCTGACACCAGCTTTGTAGGAAGGCGATGCCGGGTTTTGTCTATTCTGAGGAACCGGCTGCAGTAGACCCATTTGGACAAGTTTCGGGAATAGATTAGAGTAAGATTCACCAATTGGGGTAAAGTTTGATTTCTTTGGCTGTTCCCAAGGATGGAAATTATTCTGCGGAGGTCGAGGATTATAGTGGTTCTGGTGGGGAGGCTGATTTCTTGGAAATAGAGCTTGGTTTCTACTGACATGCTATTGCGGTTGCGCAAAAGGTTGAGCATTCATGACCGCGTATGGTTGAGGGATATAGGACATTTCCTGAGCAGAGTAATAATGCTGGGGGGTTCTTTCTGAAAAGGGTCTAGGAGCGTGGTGTCTTCTATCACCCGAAGTTGCCATGGATGTTTCCTCTTTCATCCTACCCTTTGCTATTCCTCCAGACCCTCCTTGGATTGCTTGGGAGGTCGCTCGAATGGCCGCTTGACTCAAAATTCTTCCCGTCTTCAAACCATTTTCCACCATTTCCCCAATCTTGATCGCCTCTGCGAAAGGCTTTTCCATTGCTGACAGCATGTTCTGGAAATAGTCCGGTTCCTGAGCCTGTAGGAAAGTAGTGACCATTTCTATTTCTTCCATAGGGGGTTTCACCCTGGATGCTTGCTCTCGCCATTTGATAGCATATTCTCTGAAGCTTTATGAGGGCTTCTTCTTTAAGTTCGATAAAGAATTCCTATCTGGCGCAATGTCAATGTTGTACTGGAACTGTTTCAAAAAATCTCTGGCCAAATCGTCCCAGATGTGCCATCGAGATATGTCTTGATCCATGTACCATTCTGAGGCTATCCCCATCAAGCTTTCTCCGAAATATGCCATCAGCAATTCTTCTATGCCGCCGGCACCTCGCAATTGATTGCAGTATTTCTTTAGATGAGCAATAGGGTCGCCGTGCCCGTCATACTTTTCGAACTTCGGCGTCTTAAAGCCTGAGGGCAAATGGACATGTGGGAACATGCACAAATCTGCGTATGAAACACTCTTCTGTCCGCCTAGACCTTGCATGTTTTTCAAACTTTGTTCCAAGCTGCTCATTCTTTTTGCCATTTCATCCCATTCGGGAGCTTTTGGATTTTGGCTTGGTAGGAATTCATATCGAGGTGGCTGAGGATATATATTGGCTGCAACCTGGGTATGGTCCCGTGTAAGCGGTGGTGCTGGGAATGTAAAGGACGCGGAGTCGAAGAAAGGAGCATGTGCGGTGGGATGCGTTGTAACTGGAACTGGCAACTCAACCGACGTTCTTGCGGATGTATCTAATGGTGTCACCCGAGGATGGGAGGTGGAGGGTGATTCAGAGAGGGTTGTGGCATTAGAATACCCAAACAGAGTAGGCGGGTAATTGATGGGGGTATTGGAAATCCCACTTGATCTGAGAAGAATTTCGGGGAACCCAGGGATCAGACTCGGGGGCTCTTTCCCGTTGTTCCAATCGTCCAACATCTCGAGCATGCGGCAGCGCAAAATTCTATTCTCCTCCAAAGCTGCCGACTCAGTAGCCGGGATGGTTGTCAAAGAGCTTTCTTCTGAAACGGGAATGGTTGCTAAGGGCATTTCTGAAGACATGTTGGCACCTCGTTTTGACCTAGTGAAATAGGGATGAGTACTTTCAGGCTGCCGAACTTTTCCTTTGGACCTTGTGAAGTACGAATGTGATGCCAGATTACCACAAAATCAACCACTTTTTACTAAAACCTGGAGTTTGGCAAACAAACGATTAGTCTGAGACAACATAATAGATAAGTAATCTCACGTTGGGTGTGATGCACTTATACAGATGATGGTGTTGCTACAATGTACTCGATTGCGATGCGTCATTCCGGTTTGTATTTTCCTTTGCTTTCATCCTTTATCAATCTTCTTTTCTTTTAAATTTTTTTCCCTCTTTTTTTTTAGTGATGGTCGAATCTTATGTGGATTGCCTACGTATCATGTCCCCGCATGAATCAGACCGGGCATAGTTCGGAAAATCGGGAATTGAGTAAATCAAATAATTCTTGAAAGAAATGCTTTAAAAAAAGGAAAATATATTCATATTTTTGCTTATTTTTTTTTATATTTTTTTTTGCTTTTTGTTTTGCTTTTTGATAGAAAGACTTCAAAAAATAAAAATTTATTTGCTTTGGAGTAAAATCCATATTTTTAAATTTTGATTTTTATTGATTTTTCTTTTTATTTCATGAAAAGCAGTAGAAAGAACGAAACCATTTTTTTTTTAGTTTTTTTTTTGAACTACTTTTACTCTTTTTTTTATAAATTTTCTAAAGAAAGATTTTAATGAAGGAACTAAACGAGAGTATTTTTTTTATTTTTTTTTTTATTTTTTGATTTTTTTTTAAAATTGGGGTCGGAACCGATGAGGTTTTCCTACGTATCTCACACCCGATGAGAATCAGACCCGCGTAGTTCGGATACGAGAGGACAATAATAATAAAACATTTTTTTACAGGAATTTTCAATTTTCACAATAAAACAAACTTGATTACAAAGTTTTAAAAACTAGCCATACTAACAGATTTTGATGAAAAGAAATACTTACAGACTTGAAAATCAAACCATATGATCTAATCAAAAGAAATATAAATTAAGAAAAAAAAACTAGCAGATTACTTCCCTGTTTGCCAATTTCAAACAAATGGCTATTTCTGCAGACGTGGCCCCTTCTCAACTCCATATGAATTTTGAGGCCGGGAAGGATTTCTTTACAAACTTGCCCATTCTTTTACGAAGACAACCTTTCGACAACTGAAAGATGCTATAAGGCTATCTCGGCAAGAACGGTTTAAAATACCGCCGAAACTAGCTTGGCTTATTTTGACCAAAAATTCAAGCATTTACTTGCCACTTATTCTTTTCTTATTTTTTTTTTCAAATTAAAATAAAAGACATGGTTTTGCAGACACGACCTTTCAGCACCTCGGGGACGAGGATTTTAAGGTTGTGTTTAGCTAATTGACCAAAAATCCTAAAATGATCAAAAGTGGTCGTTTATGCAAAGTCAGCCTTTCGGCGTCCCTCTCGGGAACATTCGACTATTTTTGGCAAAAACAGCATCACCTGACTTATTTATGACAAAAATTAAAATTTAGATATTTTTTTTCTTTTTATTTTTCAAATAAAAACAAAAAAATCAGGTATTGCAAATACGGCCTTTCAGCGCCTCGGGGACGAAGATTATAAGGCTGTGAGGGTCAATCGACCAAAAAATCTACAAAATGACACAAAAGTGGCCGTTTATGCAAAGTCGGCCTTCCGGCGTCCCTTTCGGGTACATTCGGCTGTTTTTGAAAACGGCATCACTCAACATATTTACAACGAAAAAATCAATTTCGATACTTTTGGTTACTTTTTTGGAAAAGGGGAGGTTGGACCCGCGTAGTTCAAAAATAAAAGAACTAAATCATTTTAAGAAAAGAAAACAAACTGTTTTTAACCAGCATTTCTAAAATAATTTATTTTAAGAAAAACTAACCTATCTTTAATAAAATTAACAAAATTTATCGGAAATTGTTTTTGCATTTTTTTTCTCAAAAAATTATTTTCAAAGGAACGAAGAAAATTTATTTGGAATTTTTTTTTTTTTTTTTTTTTTTGCATTTTCAAAAATTATTTTCAAAGAAGCTAAACTATTTTTCGTAAAATTTAAGAAAATTTATTTGGAATTTTTCTTTCAAAAAAAAAAAAAAACGATTCAAAGAAACTAACAAAATTTATTCGGAGATTTTTTTTTTGTTTTCTTTTTCCATTTTTTTTTCAAAATTATTTTACAATAAAAGCACCTCGTTTTCCATTAATTTGACATCTTTTACTTCTTACCCTGTTTTTTAACAAACCGGTCGATATGTAAGATCGAAACAAATAAATGCACACAGAAAGATGCAACAAATTGGTCTTTTGTTTCAGGTACACCTGTCCTAGACAGGCCCAACCTTTGTGTTGAGCCTCCTAAGTCACATATGCACATGATGCAAATAAACGTTCCTATCGGGGATCCGGCATAAGGTTTTGTTATTCTAAGTCATCATCTTGTTGGAAAAAGTGTCTAGACTGGCTTTAACTCGAGCGGACAACTCGAGTCGAAGAGTGTCAGTGCACCGGTAGCATCGGGTGAGTTAGGAGTGATTGGGATTGGAAATGAGGCATATAGCCTTTGTGAAGGAAACTTGAATAAGGAAAGTCAACCCGGAGTTGACTATTTGGTTAGAGGGCTCGGAATCGGATTCTGATGATTCGGTTAGTTCCAGAAAGTGATTTGTGACTTAGGGGAGCGATCGGAATTGAATTTGGAGGCCCGGTGTAGAAATAGGCTTGAATTGGCTAAGGTTGAATTTTGGCGAAATCCGAACGGTAGGTGAGATTTTGATCTGGGAGTCGGAATGGAATTCTGACAGTTGCAGTAACTTCGTTAGGTGATTTTGGATGTGCCTGTAAAATTTCAGGTCATTCGGACGTCGTTTAGTCGGGTTTTTGATTGAATGTGTAATTCGGAATGTTTTAAAGAATTTAGGCTTGAATCCGTGTGTAATTGGTGATTTTAATGTTTAGGATGGTGTTTTTATGATTGGAACAAGTTCGTATCGTGTTTTGGAGTATGTTGGTGGTTTTCGTTGGGGTCCGGGGGGCCTCGGGGTGTTTTCGGATGGTTAAACGGAAGAAAATCATGGAAATTGCAGGTTGGGATCCTGTTTCTGTTGTTTCCGCTCCTGCGGAATTATGGGCGCATGAGCGAGTCCGCAGAAGCGGACGAGGGGCGCAGGGGCGCTTGGCTCCGCAGAAGCGGACTCCTTTCCGCTGAAGCGGCACCGCTGGTGCGAGCCAGTGATCGCAGAAGCGGACGAGAAGAAATGGGAATGGTCCGCAGAAGCGGACATTTGACCGCCTGGGCGAGTCCGCAGGAGCGGACTCTGGAGCGCAGAAGCGGATGTTTCCGCAGAAGCGGAAGTTCCATCGTAGAAGCGGAGGCGCTTAAGCGGCCCTTTGCTCGCAGAAGCGGAAGTGGCTGGCTAGGCCTGGAACCGCTGAAGCGACCCTTTGGTCGCGGATACGGACTCGTAGGAGCGGAAATTCTTCCGCAGAAGCGAAAATCGCTGTAAGTTAAGTGTATCAGAAGTTAGAAAAATTTCAGAACATTTCACACATTTGGGTCTCGACTTTAGAGGCGATTTGGGCGATTTTGAAGAGAAATTCAAGGGAAATCATGAGGTAATCAACTATGGACTTAAACTATGATTAGTATTGGTAATATTATGCAATTATATCATGAAAATGGAGGAATTTGGGGTAATTTATGGAGGATTTAGCCCTAGGCTTGAACTTTAGAAAATCAAGGTTTTGAATGGGCAAATGGAGTCCGAATTTGGTAAAATTGGTATGCTTAGACTCGTATTGAGATGAGGGTTCCGAATATGTGACTTTCGTGATTTTTCGACAAGCGTACCGAAAGTCGGGTTTTGACAACTTTGGGAATTTTGATGTAAATTGAGTTGTATTGATTGGGTGTCGTCCCATTGGCCTAATTTGTTGTATTTCTACTGTATTTGATCAGATTCTACGCGTGCGGAGCTTGATTCTCGTGGCAAGGGCATTGCGGAGTAGTCGTCGCGCCGTATTGAGGTGAGTAATAGATGTGGGTGATGACCAGCGGGTTCGAAACCCCCGTATACCACTTTGTGACGCTGTATAGCGGCGAGACACGCACACTCTTGAGAGTGCGGGGTCGATCATGAACTGGAGACTATATATTAGTCCGACCTGTTGATACTGTATTATTGGCTATTCTCGAGCCGTCGAACCTCCTTCTCGGATGGTTGAATATATATATATTGTGATAATGGCCACTCTTGAGCCGAGGAACCCCCTTCTTGGGCGGTTGAGTATACATATGGGCCGTGAGCCAGTTATTGGATCCCGCGAGGATCGTTATCATGGTCTTATCATATAGACATGCTAGTTTACTACTAGTCCGCGGCTATTTTTGTTATTATGCTAATTCCAATCTCTGGAACTTGATATTACTGTTTTCCAACTGAAAAATGATAAAAGAGTTTTCAAAAACTACTTTTGAGCCTGCGAGGCTGTATCTGCATATTAGCCGACTAGTAGTGGATCGGGCTGCACGCCGCAGCGAGATATATGTTGGATCGGACTGCACGCCGCAGGAATATCTCTATGAGATGTGCTTGGGCTGTAGGAGCCCCTCCGGAGTCTGAACCCCCACAATGAGCACGGGTACCCAAAATTGGAGTCGGGCTACGCGCCGTAGCGGTCATATCATGCATTGCATTGCATTTAGCTACATCTGCTAGCTGTTATGCTATTTATTGGTATTTGTTGGAACAGGTACAGTGAAGACTAATTCTGTGACAGGGTATTTGATTACAGCTTTATATAGTGCTTTATTGTGGATTTCTTATCTGCGCTGTCTTACCCCTGTTTATTACCACTGAGTCCGGCAGTACTCATTTTACTCCCTGCACCTTGTGCGCAGATCCAGGTACATCTCAGCGGTGATCCAATAGCTGTGCGAGGCAACATCTGTAGGATATTCGAGGCAGCTGCAGAGTTCCGCAGGACCCGATATTCCTTCCTACTGTCTTTTGACTTTGTATTGACATTTCTTTCCGCACTTGGTATTTTGTAAACCTTTATACACTCATGTTCAGTAGAGGCTCATGACTCTTGACCCTTGGTCTATGGGAGTTGATGTATTATGGGACTTGGTTCCCCGTTTTCGTTACATGTATTGCTTTTATTTCGTCAAATACTATGCCTAAATGGGTTAAAGAGAGCTTCTTGCTCCGTGGTTGATATGGATTGGTCAGGCTGGCTTAGCAATGTGCTGGGCGCCATCACGACCGGATTTGGGGTCGTGACAACTTTCAATTGTCACATTTCCTGCTACAGACTTTCATAACCAGATTTCTCACCCTAACCCAAACTTTGCTCATCTTGCATTGTCTTGAGCAGCTTTCAACCACAGACTTGTCTCATTTGCTCATTTGAAAACTCACCTTTGCATTGCGGTGCCCGTGAGGGTTTTCACCAATAAGACTCTCTCATTTTGATTGCTCTCAACTCACTTCTCCTTACGGTGCCCGAGAGGGTTTTCACCAATAAGACTCTCATTTTTTATTTTCTCAAGTCTCGTCGCCTTACGGTGCCCGTGGGTTTTCACTAATAAGACTCTCTCATTTTCATCATTTTTATTCTTGTACCGGAGTGTTGCCCCTATAATGAATCATATTTACTTGCTCATCTTAGCACTTCTTGAAGATTGATCGGAATGTCTTTCTTTGGACTATAATGCAGGTTTTTGGATGGGGTTAGAAAGAAGGGTATCAAAGGCTCAAAATAAATTCAACATGGGTTAAAAAATTACAACTTTTGGAATCAAATTTCTTACAACAATTGCAACTTCTACCTAGTTTCTTTCTTGGGGACTCTTGGACTTTTATTTTGGTGTGACTGAACCTCATAGAGGCTGCCTACGTATCCTTTCAGAATCAAGTCAAACGTAGTTCATGTCATAAACTACTTCGTTGTTGCGATCTTTCCTTTCCTATACTTTGCTTTACTTTCTTTTCATTTCTTTTCTTTTCTCTTTTCTTTTCATTTTTCCTTTATTTTCTTTTCTCTTCTTCTTTTTTCTCTTTTTTTTTCTTTTTTCTTTTATCTCCTTTTCTATTTCACTATTATTTTCTCTTGTTTTTCTGCTTACCTTCCCTTGCTTGTGCTTACAAAATTTATTATTAATTCCGAAAGAGGGGTATGAAAGAAAATAAATGAGGCTCAAAAGGGGTAACAAAGGATAACATGTTTGGACAGCAGAACAATCACATACAAACTATACAATGAAATCATTCATATTATCATTTGACTGCATCGGAGTTGACAGCCATTTCTACTCATTTCCCTTCCACATCTGTCAAATATAATGCGCCATTGGACAACACTCTGGTTACAACAAATGGCCCATGCAAGTTTGGGGCGAACGTTCCTTTTGCTTCAGCCCAATGAGGTAAAATACGTCTCACCACTAACTATCCCACTTCAAACTTCCTCGGACGCACTTTCTTGTTATATGCTTTTGCCATTCTTTATTGGTACAAGTGTCCGTGATATACTGCTGCCAGTCTCTTTTCATCAATCAAGCTTAGTTGTTCTAAGCGGCCTTTGACCAATTCAACATCATCAATTTCTGCCTCAGCAATAATCCGAAGGGATAGGATCTCAATTTCTACGGGTATTACTGCCTCAGTATCGTACACCAGTGAATAAGGAGTCACCCCTACTAAAGTTTAAACAGTAGTGCGGTAGCCTAACAGTGTGAAAGGTAACTTCTCATGCCATTTCCTGGACCCTTCCACCAGTTTTTGAAGTATTTTATTGATGTTATTGTTAACTATTTCGACCGCTCCATTCACCTTAGGACGATATGGGGTGGAATTGCAGTGCGTGATCTTAAACTGCTGACATGTCTCCGCGATCAAATGACTGTTGAGGTTGGCACCATTGTTTGTGAAGATTACCTTCGGGATTCCAAAGTGACAGATGATGTTCGAATGCACAAAATCGACCACTGCTTTCTTGGTCACAGATTTGAAAGTTTTTGCCTCTATCCACTTAGTGAAATAATCATTGGCTACCAGAATAAACATGTGCCCATTTGATACCACTGGCTCGATTGGCCCAATGACATCCATTCCGCAATCAACAAAAGGCCATGGTGCTAATATTTTAGGCAATTCAGATGGTGGAGAATGAATCAAATCTCTATGTACCTGACATTGATGAAACTTATGCAAAAAACTGATGCAATCCCGTTCCATAGTAAGCGAATAATAACCTGCTCGGAGAATCTTCTTTGCCAATACGTATCTACGCATATGAGGTCCACAAACTCCCGCATGTACCTCAATCATGATAACTGTAGCCTGTTTAGCATCTACGCATCTTAATAAGCCAAGATCTGAAGTTCTTTTGTACAACACTCCTCCACTGAGGAAACATCCGCTGCCAAGCGTCAAATCTCTCTCTTTTGATCCCCTATGACCTGTTCTAGATATACTCCCATCCTGAGGTATTCTATGATATCGTGGAACCACAGTTCACCATCAAGTTCTTCTTCTGCCATGCTACAATAGGCATGCTGATCTCGGACATGAATCTGCAAAGGGTCCACATAAGCCTTATATGGATGATGCAATGTCACGACCCGAATTTTCCCCCATTATCGGGATCGTGATGGAGCCTACTCGTGGTAGCTAGGCAAGCCAATTCATTCAACATTATCCTGTGCATATCATCATTTTTATACTCATACTTAATAACAAGAGAAATAATTACTCAATTTAATAAATGCGGAAGTCTTTCTAAATAGAGATGAATAATACTAAGGTAAAACACTGATAAAATCATCTACCCAAGATATGGAGTCACCAACTCACGAACTACTAGAGAATACTACACATAATGGTCTGAAAGAAAATAATAAATATATGTTTGTCTCAAAACAATGAGACCACAGCAAATAACATAAGTAAATAGAAGAGACGCTGGGCCTGAGGACGCCTGCAAGCTACCTCGGTCTCGAAATGCTCAATACTGTCACGAGTACCCTACTGCTGCTGCTGCTCCTGCTCGAAACCTGGACCTATGCAAAAACGCACAGAAGTGCAGTATCAGCACAATCCGACCCCATGTGCTGGTAAGTGCCTGACCTATCCCGGCAAATTAGTGACAAGCCTAGGATCAGACACTCACATAAACCTGTGCAGTTCTATATATGTACATACCACAAAACAACATGATTATCAAGTAACAAAATTAACAAAGAAGTATCATACTGGGGGAAATACAATCAGCAACATATACTAAATAAGTAAAGAAAAATCTGAGTATGATAAAAACATATGTTATCAAAACAAGGAAATTTCAAATAGTCGCACGGCATCACCCTTCGTGCTTTTACTCTCATCCTCACATCCATGGCACGGCATGATCCTTCATGCATGGTTCAAATAACAACGGCACAGAATGTTCCTTCGTGCATAATCAATATCACAAGGCACGTCATGATTCTTCGTGCATAATCAATAACAAGGCACGAAATTACCCTTCGTGCATAATCAATAAAATAAGGCACGACATGATTCTTCGTGCATAATCAATAAAACAATGCACGATATTACCTTTCATGCACAATCAATAAAATAAGGCACGACATGATCCTTCCTGCATAATCAATAAAACAAGGCACGACATTACCCTTCGTGCATAATCAATAAACAAGGCACAGCATGATCCTTCGTGCATAATTAATAAACAAGGCACGACATCACCCTTTGTGCATTATCACTCTTCCTCACCCAAATAACAATCACAGTTAAGGGCAAAAGAATGAAAAATTAACATGAATCGTCCCTGCAAGGGACACAATAATCATCACAGTAAAGTCCCGACAAAGGAAACAATAATCAACTTCACAATAAAGTCTCGGCAAAGGAAAACAATAATCAACTTCAAAACCCGGCAAGGGTTCAAGATTATATCTTAAAAACATCCCACAATATATGTCAACAAATGACTCACGGTCATGCTAGATGCCAGTATATGGATGCTCGTCACCACAGCCCATACACCGCACTCGATCACATAGCAATTAGCACATTAATCCTATTCCCTCAAGCTAGGATAGATCAAACATTTACCTCTAAGCCTTGAAGTCCAATTATCCTTCAAGTATAGCTTTACCTCAAATTTTCGCTTTCAACTTGCTTCAATCTAATCACAATTGGTTCAATTACATTAATAAATACTATATAAATTGGTTCGGATGCTTAAAAATGGTTTTCTCAAAGTTTAATCTAAAATTTCCCAAAATGCCCCTAGTTCCACGTGGTCGGAACTCGGGGTTCGGACCAAAATCTGGTTACCCAGTCCCTCACGTGTTCAATTATATGATTTGTTTCGAAATTAGACCTCAAATCGAGGTCTAATTCCCCAATTCATGAACAACCTAGGTTCTACCCAAAAACAAGAATTTCTACCACGAAAACATTTGATTTCTTTTGAAAAACATGTTTAATGATGTTAGGGATTGAAATAATTAAGTAAAAAGTGACTTACAAGTGTTTTGGAGTGATTTTGCTCTTTGAGAATCGTGTGTGGTGTTTTGGGTTTTGAAAGAATGAAGAAAAGAGGTGTAAAATTCGTTTAAGTATCAGATTGCACAACTGCGGTTATGGGAATTCCGAACATTTGTTCAGAATTGCGAGCATAGCAGGTTTTGGACTGTTACTCTCGCATTTTCGAGAAAAAATTTGCATTTGCGAATTCTGGCCCAAGTCTGCCAACCTTGCATTTGGGAGATGTTTTTCGCATTTGCGAACTTGAGGCTTCCTGTGCAACATCACATTTGCGACCCATTGTTCGCATTTGCGAACCTAGGCCATATGAGGGCCATTTCGCATTTGCGACTAATTGTTCGCTTTTGCGAACATAGCATGATCCTGGAACTCTTCACAATTGCGAGTATTTCTTCGCAATTGCAAAGATATCAGCTGGGGCAAAATACCAGCTGTGTTATTTTTCAGAATTTGCTCCAACGGCCTATCAAATCTTTACCCGAGCCCTCGGGCTCCAAACCAAACATGCACACAACTTCAAATTCATGTTACAAACTTGCTCGTGCCATCAAATCGCTAATATAACATCATTTTCATCAAATCAAGCCACAAGTTCATGATTATCTTTCTTTAATTTCATAAACTTTCAAATTTTGGAACTCAAGGTTCAAAACACATCAAACGACATCCAAATGTCGTCAAACTTTGCAGAAAGCACTTATATAATATTTAGGACTTGTACCGGGCGTCAGAACCAAAATAGGAGCCCGATACCATGATCATTTAATCCATTTTCATTTAATAATTTCAGCAAAAACAATTTAATTGAAAATTTGATATCTTGGGCTCTAGGCCTCAAAATGCGACTCCGGACGCATGCCCGAGTCCCATATTTTCCTACGGACCTTCCCGGACCGTCCGATCTCGGGGCCGGGTCCGTTTACCAAAAATGTTGACCAAACTCAACTATGTCAATATCAATATCAATTTTATTCAAATTTTTCATAGAATGCACATATTCTAGCACAAAATCTTTCCGGCTACATGCCCAGACTACGCACGTAAATCGAGGCAACATAAAATGAGGTTTTTAATACCTCTAGAGCACGGGGAAAATGAGGAAAATAGGTGATGACCCTTTAGGCCTTCATATCATCCACCTCTAAAACAACCGTTCGTCCTCGAACGGACAAGAGAAGGAAGTACCTGAGTCGGGGAACAAATATGGGTAGCGGCTCTGCATATTAGACTCGGACTCCCAGATCGATGCCTCAGGAGTCTAACCTCTCCACTGAAGGAAAACTCTTCGACCTTAACTGTCGAACCTGCCGGTCTAGAATGGCCACCGGCTCCTCCTCGTAGGATAAATCATTGTCCAATTGGACAGTACTGAAGTCTAACACATGTGTGGGATCGCCGTGGTACCTCCGAAGCATAGATAAATGATAAACTGGATGTACGGCTGATAAGCTAAGTGGCAATGCTAGTCTGTAAGCCACATCTCCCACTCAGTCCAGAATCTCAAATGGACCAATATACCTAGGGCTGAGCTTGCCCTTCTTTTTGAACCTCATCACGCCCTTCATAAGCGATACCCGGAGCAATACCCGCTCACCAACCATGAAATCTACATCTCGAACCTTACGATCCGCATAAGTCTTATGTCTGGACTGAGCCGAACGCAATCTCTCCTGTATAGTCTTGACCTTGTCCAAGGCCTCCTGAACTAAGTCCGTACCCAACAACCGAGTCTCTCCTAGCTCAAACCATCCAACTGGAAACCGATATCGCCTACCATACAACGCCTCATACGGGGCCATCTGAATGCTAGACTGGTAGCTGTTGTTGTAGGCGAACCCCGCTAATGGCAGAAACTGGTCCCACGAGCCTCCAAAATCAATGACACAGGCTCGGAGCATGTCCTCTAAGATCCGAATAGTCCTCTCGGACTGACTGTCCGCTTGAGGACAAAAAGCTGTACTCAACTAGGCATGGGTGCCTAACTCCTGCTAGACCGCTCTCCAGAAACGTGAGGTAAACTGCGTACCCCGATCTGAGATAATAGACACCGGCACCCCATGAAGGCGAACAATCTCCCTAATGTAAATCTCTGCTAACTTCTCCGATGAGTAAGAGACAGATACTGGAATGAAGTGTGCTGACTTGGTCAGCCTATCAACAATGACCCAAATAGCATCAAATTTACTCAAAGTTAAAGGAAGTCCAGTAATGAAGTCAATTGTCATCTGCTCCCATTTCCACTCGGGAATTTCAATTCTCTGGAATACACCACCAGGCCTCTGTTGCTCATATTTCACCTGCTGACAATTTAGACTCCGAGCGACATACGCAACGATGTCCTTCTTCATCCTGCGCCACCAATAGTGCTGCTGTAAATCCTGATACATCTTCGCGGAGCCCGGGTGAATTGAATATCGCGAACTGTGGGCCTCCGCTAGGATCAAATCTCGAATCCCCTCCACATTGGGCACACAAACGCGCCCTTGCAATCTCAATACTCCTTCATCATCTAGAGTTACCTTCGTAGCACCTCCCCGCTGTACAATATCCTTCAAGTCACGCAAATGAGGATCATCAAATTGCCTCTCACGGATGTCACACCTCTTTTTTACGCACCCGCAAGGATGCAAAGAGTTTTTCCAATTAAAGGACAATCGAGATGGGATTTATTTTAATTACTTCAGAGTCGCCACTTGGGAGATTTATGGTGTCCCAAGTCACCGGTTAAATCCCGAATCGAGGAAAAGAATGACTCTATTTAACGGTCCGCGAACCAGAAATCCGGATAAGGAATTCTATTAACCCGGGAGAAGGTATTAGGCATTCCCGAATTCCGTGGTTCTAGCACGGTCGCTCAACCGTCGTGTTTGGCTTATCTATCTGCTTTTTACAATTATGTACTTAGTGCAAGTTAATACCCCTTTTACCACTTTTATTATTGGTTGTGATTTACGAAAAAGAGAGTTGCTCAAAAATATGCTTTCGAATCACGTCACATGAAATGCACCCGGATCCTCAACATATTTTCATTCAACATTTCGGGGTTTGGATTTGGGTCACATGAAATGCACACCCGTATTTAAAAAGGTAAAACTAAAATATGTGCCCGGATCGACTACTTATTTACACTGTTGAGAAAGGCGTGATATTCGTTAAGAAACGACGCATCTCGAAACCTAAGTATTTATATGTACATTTATGACGGCTATGTGATTAGTGTAACTATTGGGCGAGGCGTACCTTTGATTCAAATCTAAAGCGAATTACATCTCACTGTATCTTACTTAAGAGTTGATTCCAAATTACTTAAGACTTGCTACGAACCACATCGCATGAAATGCGCCTGCGGTTCATGACATGCTTTATTTACTTTTGCCCGAAATTGGGGTCGGGTCACATGAAATGCACCCCCGACTCTTTTTAATCTAATCACGTCATTCCGTTGAGTAACAACTCCCTAGCTAATCTTGCTTTTAACATGAGGTCTATCATTTAACAGGTTTGGAGATTATACACATGAGTAGAGAAGATTGAACAAAGATACAACAGACTAATTCGGATTTACGTGCATATCTAATGATAGTGTATCTTTGGTCTAGCTACATTTCCGTAACAAAACTAGCAATACAAATTTAATTGAAGAATAACAGAATGTAATTAAACATAAGAACTATAAACGACCACATGTTTCAATAGACTTTATGCACGAGCTTCAAACTTCATTCTTTCGAACCAAGGAACTACATTAACAGAGGTATGTACCTGGAATGCGGAAGAACAAGGAAGAGTGAGCAACGGCAACGCAGTAACAGTAGCGGGAACAGCAACAGTAAACCAATAATCAATAGACCAGCAACCAAATAGACCAACAACCAACAAACTAATGAACCAACAGTATCAAATCAACCCCAACAGTATCAAATGAACACCAACACAGTAGCAGGTGAACACCAACACAGCAGCACACACTCAAAACAGTAGCATACACTCAAAACAGTAACGATAATCAACCCAAGCAGCAACTATAGACCAGCCAACAAAATAATGAAGCAACATCAACAACCAAGCCAAGCAGCAACCAAACGACCAAGGCAATAACACCGCTGACCAACAGCCTCAATGGAACACCACAGCAACAACAATGAGGACTAACAGCAACAACAAACCAAGCAGCAATTAACTAGACCAACCAGCCAACAAAATAATAGCCCAACAGCACCAAATCAACCCCGCAGTATCAAACAACCAGTGACAACAAACTGGACCAGCAACACCACACACTCAACACAGCTAACACAAAGGTCCAGCACTACCAGCAGCAAGAACAACAACCAAACCAGTGACCAAGTCTCAGACACTGGATCAAATAATCGAAGCAGTCACCCAGGCCTATGGAACAGTAGTTTTCCTTTGTATCTTTGTATCTGTGTATCTCAAGGTGTTCTAGTTACTCTCAGGTTTTACTGTTTTTGCTTCTTCAGGTATTTCAATCTCTATCGATGTGTGAATATGTTACTGTTTTTGCTTCTCTCAGTATTTTTTAGTCTCTCCCGTATGCCTATCAATGTATCTGTCAAAAATCCCCCTTTTCTCAACATGTATATCCTATACTTATAGTTAAATGAACTCCCCCCCAAAGCCAAAAGAATCAGGAATTCAAAAATGCACTAATCAACAGACCCATCCTGCCCACACTCTGCCTGCCAGCCCAGTCTATTTTAGCCACTAAAACTTGTCTAAGTATGGGTTATGTTATTTTAAATCAAAGACTGCAGGGACTGGTGGTGCCCTGCTGTACAGCAGGTTCCACTAGGTCATTTCATGGGTAGGGCATTTTTTAAATCCTAAGATGAGACATTCTGATTCAAATCACTAACAACTATACCCCAACATCACTGACCCAATTACAGTCCTCATATGCACTACACTTCATTAGTTACACCCTTCAATCCTTAACTAACAATAACTAATTCAATTCATCACTTAGTTAATCAACAGTTCAAAAGAAAGAAAAATCTCGATCCAAACAGTGATTCACAATGTGATTTACAGTGTCAAGTTCTGCCACAAAACTCCAATAAACAGACCTACGAGACTAATCAACAACATTCGTATAATTCACATAAGGAACAACAATCAATCCTCGACTTAGTGATTCGAAGTGCTCAGGCAAACGAAGCATGAAAAAAAATGCAGAATTCACTACTTGACAGTATCGTTTACAGCCAATTCGTGTTTCTATATCGCAATCTACTCCGACATATAAGCAAAACAAGAATGACCAAATAAATGGTCTTACGGTGTAGAAGCAGGAAAGATTAAAATCAAACACCAAACAGATAGAAACGAACAACTAAATTAATATAATGAACACAACAACAAAACAAAAGGAAGAGAATGAGAAATGGGGTACCTCAAGAAATTGGACGGACTCGGCTCAAAAGACTTCGAGTTTGCACTTTTTTGAAGTAAACAGACTTTAATTGAAGTGTTTTTCAAATGAAAAACACTCCAATTAAGGTCTATTGCCTTCAAACACCATTGACTCGACGCAATCCCTAATTTTTGGGTTCTAGGGTTCTTGAGGGTGGGATTTGGGGCTTTTGTATTTCTGGTTAGATTCGAAGCAAACCAAGGTTAGTGGGGGTATGAGGGAGGTATGGGGAGACTGTGGTGTGAATTTGGGGTAATTTGGCATAGGTTCGAGTTTGACTCGAATCTTCAAATGAAGATTCGAGGAGCTCCGGCATGATTCGAGGTTAATGGAAGCTGGGATCGTGATGGGGGAGGTAAGGGGAAGGTTTTGGCGTTGGTTTAGGTTTGATTGGCCTACCGGAACCGCCGCGAGGCGATTTCCGGCAGGCGGAATACGGCGGAGGAGGGCGGCGTTACATTAGGTGTTTGAGAGCTCTGAGGGAGATGAAGGGGGGGGGTCTGAAAGGGGGGCGGGGTATGGAATGAAGAATATATACCAGTGATGAGATTGAATCCTGATCGTTGGATCAAACTTGATCAACGATCAGGATCTTCTCACTTAAACCAAACGGCGTCGTTTGGTCCAGTCTTAGGCTGAATGCATATTAGAATTAAAGGATTATTCTGGGCCGTTGGATAATAAAATCCAACGGTCCAGATCAAGTGTTACACAGGCATGAAGCTGGACGGGTATGGGATTCGTTTGGGCCTGGGTTGGAAGAAATCCGATTGGGCCTGGCTTTTAGATTGAAATTGGCCCAGATCGGATATTATATGTGTATGTGTATATATATATATATATATATATATGTATATATATACATATATATATATATATACACACATATGCATATACTAACCTATAACACCGCTATTTTTTACTACAATTAACGCACACCATTACATATCACTCAAAAAATGTGAATCACATGACTTCGATATCAAACACTGAAAATGCAAAGCCTAGCGTATATTTTTTTTGTATTTTTTAATTTAAATAAATAAACGTGCACACAAAAGATAAAAATAACACAAAATCACACAAATCATGCCCAACACGAGACTATTTTTATTTTTGAATTTTCTGGGAGTACTTCTCGAGTAAGGCAAAAATCACGTGCTCACAGCTGCCCCTCTTTGCGCGTAAACACGCAGAGTTTTCGTGCAAAGATAAATGAGCGGATATAAGTGATTTTTGCCTATTCGAACACTCCGTATGAAGCTTTTTGGAAAAGTTTTGACCGAACCTTGCTTCAAAGGTCTCCTACATATCCCTGGCTAAAAGGGAATCAGGTCAATGTAGTTCGGGAAGTTCCGGTAGCTGGGACTACCATGCCTGTTGCGATCTCGCCGTTACTGCTGTGGCCGCTGTTACTGCTGTTACCACTGCTTAACTGATTTCCTTGTTGCACCGCGCTAAGCAACAAAAACAAGAAGCTAGACTAAGTTACAGTACTACAAGTTCTTATCTATCCCTTTTGACTTGATCTTGTCGCGCTCCTTGCCATCTTGCCTGACTTGGCGTCTCTTCTTACCCACTTGGATTCATGCTGAAGATTCTGTTACATTCTATCGCTTTCCTCTACCAAATTAAACATATCGCCACTCCATTCTCCGGGCGGGCTCCATGACTTCAATACTACTTCAGAATTAAATTGCCACTCCATTCTCCGGGCGGGCTCCACGACTTCAACTACAACTTCAACATTAAATCGCCACTCCACTCTCCAGGCGGGCTTCCCGACTTCAACTACAACTTCAAAATTAAATCGCCACTCCATTCTCCGGGCGGGCTCCCCGACTTCAATTACAACTTCAAAATTAAATCGCCACTCCATTCTCCGGGCGGGCTCCCCTGACTTCAACTACACTTCAAAATTAAATCGCCACTCTATTCTCCAGGCGGGCTTCCCGACTTCAACTACTACTTCAACATTAAATCGCCACTCCATTCTCCGGGCGGGCTCCCTGACTTCAATTATTACTTCGAAATTAAATCGCCACTCCATTCTCCAGGCGGGCTTCCCGACTTCAATTACAACTTCAAAATTAAATCGCCACTCCATTCTCCAGGCGGGCTCCACGACTTCAACTACACTTCAAAATTAAATCGCCACTCCATTCTCCGGGCGGGCTCCCCGACTTCAACTACTACTTCAACATTAAATCGCCACTCCATTCTCCGGGCGGGCTCCCCGACTTCAATTACAACTTCAAAATTAAATCGCCACTCCATTCTCCGGGCGGGCTCCCGACTTCAATTACTACTTCAACATTAAATCGCCACTCCATTCTCCAGGCGGGCTCCCCGACTTCAATTACAACTTCAAAATTAAATCGCCACTCCATTCTCCGGGCGGGCTCCCGACTTCAATTACAACTTCAAAATTAAATCGCCACTCCATTCTCCGGGCGGGCTCCCCGACTTCAACTACTACTTCGACATTAAATCGCCACTCCATTCTCCGGGCGGGCTCCCCGACTTCAACTACTACTTCAACATTAAATCGCCACTCCATTCTCCGGGCGGGCTCCCCGACTTCAATTACAACTTCAAAATTAAATCGCCACTCCATTCTCCGGGCGGGCTCCCTGACTTCAACTACTACTTCAAAATTAAATCGCCACTCCATTCTCCAGGCGGGCTCCCTGACTTCGACTACACTTCGAAATTAAATCGCCACTCCATTCTCCAGGCGGGCTCCCTGACTTCAATTACTACTTCAACATTAAATCGCCACTCCATTCTCCATGCGGGCTCCCCGACTTCAATTACAACTTCAAAATTAAATCGCCACTCCATTCTCCGGGCGGGCTCCCTGACTTCAACTACAACTTCAAAATTAAATCGCCACTCCATTCTCCAGGCGGGCTCCCTGACTTCAACTACACTTCAAAATTAAATCGCCACTCCATTCTCCAGGCGGGCTTCCTGACTTCAACTACTACTTCAAAATTAAATCGCCACTCCGTTCTCCAGGCGGGCTCCCTGACTTCAACTACTACTCGCTGATTTTCATCTTATCTTGATTACCTTCCTTTGCCTCTTGTACCCTATCCTTGTTCCTGCATTACCTCTCGGACCACCTTTTCTTCTGGATTATCCTGTCTTGGAATTTCTTTCCCCTGGTCATATTACTTTTCTTCTGGCTGCTGGGGATATTTTTTGGGGATTGTTTACTCGCCTGCTGGTGGTGGTGCTGCTGAGGAAGTATTCTTTGTTTCCTTTACCCCTCATTCTCTTCCTTCTTCCCCTACCTCTTCTGGGACTCACGCTTTTGTTTCCTTGATCAAATTATAGGATGTAATACTGCTGGGGGAATCTCGAAGCCATTTTTCTTTTCCCAATAACTGCTGGAGATGATACCCGGCTCAAGGATCACCCCACCTTGTGTTGCTTTCTACACTCATCCTCTGAGTCTTGCTTTCCAGAAAATTTTCGCAACCGGAGAAAATTTTCTGCCCCAGTGTGATAAACTTCTGGACGGTATGCTTTTCTGCCGTCGGACCCTCTTTTCCTGCTTTAAATCAAAGAAAAATGGTTAGTTTCAAAACGCCGCGAGTGGTCGTGCCACTCTTGTTGAGGCCATTCTCTTTCAGCTGCTTGGCCTCTCTCGAACTTTGAGGACGACGTTGACGCTTGCTTGGGAAGATGCTTTTTCCACGAACGACCTCTCATCTTTCCTTTTATTCCACTCTTTGGTTTGGTCCGACTCTTTTTAGCCGGTGATCTGTTGCGTGAAATCATCTTTCGGACATGCCACATGTGTCCACCATACTCCATAATTTTTGCGAACCTTCCACTCAGCCTGTCATCCCAATCTCACTATCGTAACGACTTCTGTCTCATTGCCTTGTTCCATGCCTATTCACTTTCAATATACTGCTTTGGGAGACTTGGTAGTAAGCTTTGAAAAAATCAATTTTCGAAAAATGAAAGAAAAGAAAAGAATACTGACCGCAAATGACAAAAGAAGAGAAACTTTTCTGAACTCAAAAATAGGAAAACTTATCTGAATGTGTGCCTGATCCAATGTTATGCCGCGCCTTTGAGATTAAACTACCCAGTCTATTCATGTCAATCACTTTCCGATACCGCGTCCTGCTAGAGGTAAACGGATGTCCCAACCTTGTCTCATGCAGACATCTTGTAACCATCTCATCCTGCCACCTCACAGTGCCCTTCAAAGGGTTTTCACTAATGAGATTCTCTCGTTTCTCTCTATCTCTCGTCGCCTTAAGGTGCCCGTAAAGGTTTTCACCGTAAGACTCTCTCATTTTACTTCTCTCAACTTCCTTCGCCTTAAGGTGCTCGCGAGGGTTTTCACCGTTAAGACTCTCTCATTTACTTCTCTCAACTTCCTTCGCCTTAAGGTGCCCGCGAGGGTTTTCACCGTTAAGACTCTCTCATTTATGCTTTCTTTCCTTGCGGCGGGGTATCATCCCTGAGATTCCCTCT